>SDWI01001144.1:60706-72483 GCA_009193005.1 Lamellibrachia luymesi
ATATATATATATATATATATATATATATATATATATATACGATTTGCAAGATGACATATCTAGCGAAGTACTGAACTTTGCAGATGACACACCAGTATCTATTAAGGTTAAACATAATACAGGTAAGCAGGATGATCTAAATTAATTGGTTAAATGATCTGCAAAATGGGAAATGTTATTACATTTTGGGAAGTGTAAATGTATATACATAGAACAAGAAAACATGGACGAATAAAATGGGGCATGCTATGCTAGATAGAACCACAAAAGAAATGGACTTTGGAGTAACATTTAGTGCCGACATGAAAGTTTCAGAGCAATGTGCGATTGCTGCTTCGAAAGGTAATCAAATTATAGGGCTAATTAGGAGAACTATCACATGGAACGAGAAACCGTTAATTGTGCGCCTATACATATATGAATGGAACAAACTGTCAAATGATTGTGTTACTGCTAGTAGTATGAATATATTTAAAAAGAAAATCTACAGATATCTGATGAGGACGGGCTATACACATTCACTTGTTGGACTCTTGATAAGCCAATTACTTCCTTGTTTACTTACCATCAGGAACTTGTAGTGTTGGATGGATATCTTTTTAAGTCGTGCTAAACATGTAGTTTGACATGTGAAACCATCACCAGGAAAGCTGCAAGCCGACAGCAGTGGCGCTCTCTCGTGAAAGTCTTGCGTACGGTGAGAATATGCTTCAGTGGAGTCTACCCGGCGTCGCCACTGACTCGCTGCCGAGTCAATACTGCGAGTGGCAAGTATCGTTTGAGTATCGGTGTGACTTGGCAGGGTGAGATCGCCAACGTAATGTATCGCGTGTGTATATAAGTTGTCAACTACGTGAAAGAGATGCGTTTGCTTTGTCCAAGGAAACGCCGCGCATCTTCTTCGATCTCAATTTCTCAAAATCACGTTTTAATTGCGTTATAAACTGGTCGCTTGGTTTTAGCGAAATATAAAAGGCGGTTTTTCTTACGTGTGGGCTGGCGCTGAATGGGCTCGATTATCCCAGTCCTAGAATGGAGTGTTTGCATCATTGTAGAAAAGGAACAAATTGATCACATCGGCATCCAGTTATGTGAGGCGGGTATAAATCCGTATGCTAGATAGTCCACCGAATACTGGCTGCATTTCTTCTATGATATTATGTGCTGAGGTTTAGCAGAATGTCATAATAATTGTCAATTACATAAAACAATATATATTGATTATGCAAATAACTTCCGTAATTGTAAATGTGTGTAAAACGGGAATATTTTTATATCTCTGCATTTTGCAAAGACGATAATTTATCATAAGACATACAGCAAAACACGAAACGTTGTCACTAATGCCCAACGTAACAACGATGTCAAAACATATATTGGTTTACTTAGTGGAGTTGGGTACATGTAATTGTATTATTTTACAATCAATGATTGTTCAATACAAATATAGATAAGAACACGAGACACGCAGACGAGGGAGTTACGGTATATAAATGAGATGCATTTAACAAGAGATATATGGAGATGATAATTGTATGCGTTACTCTACTGTAATTGTTATTCACCTGCCATCACTGTGTGACGTTCAAAGATAGAACGCCTTTGTTTTCATACCAAAATGTACGAGAAATAAGCCTTTCTACGTAGTCTTATCATGATCTAAAGTGTGCATTCAAATAATGATGTATGTCGATGTCAGGCGTTTGCTACATCAGTCTTCAGCTAAATGTATTCAGTGATATTGAAGCATCGGCAGACGTGTGTTTCATTTAAGGGCACCCTGTTGGACATAACCGATTCTGGTCAGCCCTATGTTCAGCGTCTGATGTTCTGGTATCAGACTAAAAAGTCAAGAATTTATATTAATTACAGAATGGCTCAACACAAATTGGATAGCGTCGATTGTTTTATTCCTTGTTTGCCTGACGAAACAGGGAGTGAGTGAGTAAGTAAGAGTATAGCTACTATATATGAGACTTATGTGAGCTCACAAGACAATTGTAAATATATTCGCTCGCATTGTTGTATGTTTGTACATTTTCTTTGAACAGTTATTAGAACGTGTTTCCAAACAGAATAAAAAATTTCAGGAAATTCTGCTACTTGTCCAGTCCCACTTCCAAGCATACAGCTCTACATACATCATTTCACACTAAATATGAACGAACGTTTCTCGAACAATTAGACGTTCGTGTATGATACATTTACAAGTTAACAGTAACCGACACGTTATATTTCGAAAAGATCATTTAAAGTAAAGATGTTTGCCTGTTTAGGGTCCCACAAACTTCAACCATGACCGGCAGGTGGCGCAAGGAGTTATCTGATATCTTGATTTAAATATTGGTTGTCTTCTTACCACCTTGCCGCAGCATGGTATTTCCAGGTGCATAAGCATGTCATATATGTTCTTCCATTTACGAAACATCTACAAACTATTATTTGTACGGGTTTTGACATAATCCTTTTGTTTTCGCCGTATGTTTCGATTTCTTAGTCAGACACAACTGTAAAAATATACAGCCTTATTTCTTTCCCTTTTTTAATGAGATCTACTTTGAGTCTTCTTGTTGCTCAATAATAAACAGAAGCAATATCAGGAATAATATTAGTCGTAATATTTATGCGTTAACCATATTTACCAAGTGCAAAGTAAATCTATGTTAATTAATGTATGGACTTTTAGCAAGAAAATATAAGAAAAAAGTGCTTCAAATATGTTTTTGGATTTAAACTATTTAATCCATTTATTAAAGTAATTAGACTGTTGTAATCGGTTGTGTTTTATACGTACCTGTTTGATTTGCCTTCTGTTTCAACTGACAATAACATAAGAACTGATCAACAATGAAGGAGCAATACATCAATTTACATAACTTGTTTAATTTTAAATTAATATGCCTATTTGCGTGACAACTTTTCTTTCAAGAACTCTAAGTACACCAATGTAAATCGTGATATCGGGTCAATAAAAACCATAGAGAAATTAGTAAAATGTTTAGTTGTGTTAAGAAGGCATTTGAATATATTTTACGATTATTTCCACTGACCATTTTAGGTGTTGTTTTCTTATTTATTGTATTTCTTGAAGCGCTGATTCTTGGTTGTAGAATACCAGTCGTTGTTAGAATTGTTTAACATGGTGATACTATTTTCACAGTACATGAAGTCGGCTTTTGCAATGGTCATCTGTCGAGCGTCAGTTTTGCAAACATCATTGTAAAGAAGAATGCTGATGTTATGTGGCGATGCTATATTTCATTGGAATTACCTAGGGACAAAATCCATATCATCCTCTGCTCAGTTATGCCATTGTTACGATGCATACACAAATTGTTTTTGGGCAACGCCATTTAGAGATGTACCAGTTAGTGTGGCATCTACTGGTAGCATGGATATATATCTCAAGACTAGCACGTCCCTACCAAGTGACGTTCTCCTTGTATATAACATCACGAGACAAACAGTTTTTTTAGTGTAATGTAGCATAACATTTAGTTGAGTCAACGTTTTCTTAATTGCAGTTGTCTGACCAATCGAAACACCTCATCTGAATAGTAAAGTTCTAAGTTTGACTAGATACTGTTGAAGTACAATACTTTGTATGTCTCATACAGTGAGCAGGTGTGAATAATAGACCATGTTTCACATTCAAAATGGTCTGACGAAAAACACGGTATAGTTCAAAGATCATATGCAGGTGGCTCCGTTGTATTCACAGTACAATAATCGCTTATCACTGTCATTGCTCTGTATTTGATTGTTTTTAATCTGGATATGATGAGGCAAAACGCAAGAAAATGCATTTATTAATATTATTCAACTGTATATAATATTAAAATGTTTGGTGTAATACATTATATATTATATGATCAGAATGTTAAGGATACAACTTTGTATAAGTTCTAATGATCGTCTCGTTGACTGCGTGTTAAAACAAAAAACATAAATTATAACTGTGAATGTTATGCGAAAGAAAGCGAAACCTATAAAAATTACAAAGTAACAATGTCGGACTAATGTGGAACTAAAACAATTAACGAGCGAGAGAATAACTAGTATGCTTTGTTCACAGTAAGACGCACACTTCATGTGCTCGCTACACAATCGTTTGGGCCGATATCACTATGCCCGTTGTGCTCTGAGGCCGAAGTTGCTTTATTCTTACTACTGTTTGCGTTACAAAAAAATGACGAATAGTAAACGCTTCCGACGCTCGCTTCTAAACAACAGCTATTTCTATCAACGGTACGATGAATTAATGGAAAGTCCCAGTCTCGTAGCACTTCCTTGTCATCAGTGACGTCACGTTGAAGCTTGCCGATAAGCTCTGGAAAAATATGACCAATCGAGGCCGGCCGATAGAACCAGCCAGCCCGGTTGCCCTCGGGGCTTCCCATTGGCTAGCGGCGTCCACGAAAATATGTGTAGGAAGAGAGTCTGAGCGAGGGTTTAACAAGTTACTTTCTGCGCCAGACGAGCAACACCTACTCGACTCGACTTTTCGCGAAAATTCGATTCCCACCCTCCCTCCAAATTGTGTTTGTTTTAACTTGTCATTTATGCATTTTTACATGGTACATGGGGGATTACTAACCCCACGTGACATACTTAATTATAAATACTCTAGTTGGTATTATGCTTGTGTAGTCTGGACGTTTGTGTGTAGAGAATAGTAAATAATATAGCTGATACAATACTTGTGCAATATGTATCTTTTGTCTTTGCAATTCATATGCTGGAACAATATATATAACAACAAGAAGTGTTTTTTGGTTGGGGGCATTATTACCCCCTGCTTTTGTGTGTAGTGAGTAGTAAATAATATAGCAGGTACAATGCTTGTGCCTTATGCATTTACGTATCTTTTGTCTTTCTAAGTCATATGTTGGAACCTTATAACAATAAAGGGATTTTGATTAGAAGTATCGTGCAAACCTGTCTCTTTGAGTGTTGCTAAATGTCAATTGTACTTTTATCTTGCCAGTTTTTCTTTGTACATTTGTGGTTACTATCATGATGTACTTCCTTTCAGCGGTGCACACTATGCTGCAGGCACTGCATATTCAAGTTAGTGTGCACAGTGGCAAATATTTTTCTGCCATTTGAATGTTAATAAACTTAATGATTTTTCCATTTTAACCTACACAGTAGTAGGATTTTTCAAGCAAAACGGAGGAAGTGTTGCATGTCCTCGTTTCATCCAAATACATTGAGGATTGAAGGGTAATTCAGCTGCATAAGCATGCGAAATACACATCATATACTGATATATGACTACGTGGCTTTATATGTACGTGTCATTCATCATGGTTGTGTGATAACTAATTTGGTGGTAGGAGAACTTGCACTCTGTCTATTTTACGCTGTATTTTTGTCTGGTGTCCCTTTATAATGTTTGTTTTTCATTGTACGCTGTACCTTCTTGTTTGCAATTTGAATTTTTTTTCAAATTCCATATACACAAAATACCACCCATTTTAATATAATAAATTTACAACTTGTATCGCTCTTCGTGACATATGCTATTACGTTGGCTACTAATATACTATACAAAATGTTGTAGGCAATCAATATGTGGTTAATGTAGGTAGAAACAGCGATGATGAAATCAAAGGATAAATTAATAAATTCATCGTAAATGTTATTTTAATTTTGGTAGCATCATAATATATTAATATTATTTCGATTTTCTTAACACGCTATAATAGTTACAACAATTGCGATAAAACTAACCAACATCATAATTCTACTCGACATTACATGTCCGTCAATATCTGTCTTGTTGCCAACACATCAAGCTCTTCTGAATTCGATGGAAAGCTGCCCCAATGTCACCATGTGAACGTTGCTTAATGGTCCATGTACCGTATTATGCCAGCATGTGTTGGCACTTTCTAAAATACTTGTGCGTTTTTGGTTTACAAACGTTGTACTATTTTATGAACATTCCGAATTGTCTACTTCATAACCTACGAAATACCAATGCGTTTTGGTGAATGTTCAAGTAACTGGGGATAATACTCTTTATTTTATATGGAAAAAGCGTCATGTTAAAGACAATTACTCATAGGGTTAAGTATGTCAGTTGCATTGCTGTACCCAAATGTGCATCATAATTGTAGACGGGAACAAGATACACACAGAGAAGAAGGGAGTTAGGAAGGGTAGATGAGATGCATAGGTCGTGGGTGATATGGAGAAGAAACATGCATTTTTAATGTAGTTGTTGTTGTTCACATACAATACGTTCATGAGATTTAAAACAAGAACGCCAAGTCCAATACGCATACCTATGTATTATGGTCACGTTCAAGTGCACAGCCAAACAACGTTGTATGCCATGGTCAGGCCTCTGCCACTTCAACTCTTGCATCCAGTCATCCCGAAGCGCCCTACAAACGTGTGTTTCATTTCACAGTACTCTGTCGGACATGCACATATCTTGTCAGCGCTTTGTTCCCCGACTGGTGCACTGGTGTCAGACATAGGGTCACACAAGGTAAGGATTTATATTAATTACCGTTTGATTTGGCTGGTAGCTGCACATATTGCTTTATCATACTGGTAAGGTTTACTGACGTAGACAGCAGCATGTTTCAAACATAAGCAAACATAATGGTTTATAAAAGAGTTGCAACAAGTAATAACTAGCGTGCACGCAATGTGTCAACCATCTCTAAATATAGGTAATACATCAGAATGAATCACGCTATTGCCACATTGTTATGGTATATTTTGACAATTCAGCCAACGGTGAAGTACTGCAAACGAAAACAAGATTACCTTTAGCTGTTAGTATATAGTTAACAGGGGATTTGATATGGTTCCCTCAGGTGCAATAATAGAAACAAGCGTTCTTTAAAGTAGTGATGTTTGCTTACGTAGGTTCCTACAAACTAGAACCATGGCCAACAGATGGCGCCATGAATTCCCTGCTTTCTTGGTTTGCCTGTTGGTCGTCTCCATACCGTCCTGCCGCAGCAGAATCTTTACAGGTGCGTAGATATTACTTTTATTTACTCACATCTGCAAACTAGTATCTGGGCAGTTATGGACAACATAATTGTATATATTGAGTGTATGCGCTGTGATCAACATTAACTTTAATGAGGTCGAGCATAAATCATTCTCTCTATATTGACTATTGACCGATAACAGCGCGACTATTAAGAATAATATTAGCAGGCGTAAACTTCACATATTAACCATAATTACCAAATAGCCTTCCTAAATTATGTGTGTACTGACAAAAACATTCGAACTGATTTTGTTCCCGTTAACCAGTACTCAAACAAAAACAAAAGAATTTCAACTGTCTTCTGGAATTATCAACACTGGTGGACCAATGCATCAATTTATATAACTGTTTTATTAACTGGCCTACTGGCGTGACAATTTAAGAATTGCATGGACATATGTAAATCGTGATACCAGGCCAACGAATATTAAGTGCAGTCTTTGTCACAGTGCTATGCCTTGATATCGATGTTGACCACTATGTTCACTGCTCCATTCTGTCGGTAGTCGTCGACCTACTGTTACTGTAGCCACATATCGTATGTATAAACCATTCTAAATGTGTTTAACATGGTGGAAATGTTTGTTTCACAGTCCCTGAAGTCGACTTTTGCGGCGGTCGTCTGTCGAGCTTCAGTACTGCAAACATCCTGGTAAAGAAGGAAGCTGACGTCACATGTCGATGCAAGATTTTATCGGAAACACCCTGTTATGTTAGGACCAAACTGAGGCAATCGTCTGCTCAGTTGTGCGTTCGTTATAACGCAACCGACACCAATTGTGTTGATGCAACATCGTTTAGGGATGTACTAGTTAGAGGGGCACCTTCTGGTAGCACGGAGATATTCCTCAAGACAAACACGTCCCTACCAAATGGTGTTCTCACAGTATATGGCTTCGGTGAGTCAGTTGCCCATCTAGTAAAGTTGATTGGGCCAATGACGGCCCACAAAGAAGGTACATTGGTCATTCATTGGCGCAATAATGTTTGATAGCTGGACACTGTTTTCTGTTATTGCTGGCGACATTTTAGACCAGTTATGTGCATGTGTAGTGTGAAAAATGAAAGCCAAACGCACATAGACCAACAATGTTTATATTCACGTATGGTACCGGGGTATATGCTATTATATCAAGGCATCCATGATTACACAAACGCATACTAAAACATAATGTGCAAAAAAAGGTAATCAATTATTAAAACTACGTTAACGATTATAATTAGTGACGATTAAATGTGAGCCCAATAATCAAACGGTTCAATTACCTCTAATCATATACGTGGTTAACTTTGATTATGTGACTTTCACACATTAATTTATGTGATGCCTCTGTAGTAAAATCCGCAATTTAAAACATAACCGTAAATGTAAAACTATAAAAAAAAATTTCTTTGTACAAAATTTTAAAAACTACATACTTAACACCTGATAAGAATTCAAAGTCGGTGTTTCATAAAACAGTCCAATCGTTCGCTTTATAAGTTCGGTATATAATAATAATTGTCTCCAATTTGTCTAACTCTGCAATAGCAGAGCTAGACAAATTGGAGACATGCAGAACGTAACTGTTCAATGCTAGTAACTGTTTCATGCTAGTCAATTATAGTAGATGGAGAAAGTGTTTCCATGCTGACCTAAAGTATATTAGTTACTTATTTTTTTTCTAATATCCAAGTAGCCCAGAATGTTAAGCCCAACTGATTCATTATTCCTTAAAGAAAATGCACACTACGGATCGTTGTAACATCCTCATTATTACGTTAACATTTTTATTTTTTATTTTATTAAATCGTCCACTAAATCCAGCAAGTGCAACGCAGTTGTCTATGAGCCAGTTAGACCAATAAATGGGTGCGCACCAGAACACAAAGTCCTAAGTGAAACCAAATATTTCAGTGCACCTACGATTTCGAGCACTTCCAGCGAAATAACTGGTGTATGCGTATTTATTAATCGACCCGAATGCCTTCTTACACAGGGGAGGCTTTTGCGAAGGGAAGCGTTATATGCTGGAATACCACAGAAAAGGTGACAATAGCCTCACCTAAAAGTACGCGTCCGACAACGATGACAACGGAAAAGGAGACTTTGGAGATAAGTGTAACAACGCAAACTACATCGGCAACAACTAATATAGTGACATCGAGAAATACACAAAGCAAAGCAACTTCATATACATCAACTACAACAACTCCAACGGCCCTGACAACAACGCTTTCAACAACAACACCAACACCAACGCTTACAACAACAACACCAACAACAACGCTTACAACAACAACACCAAAAACAATGCCTACAACAACGACACCGAGTTCATTCACTGTAACAATTTCACCAAAGACACGTCCATCAATCAAACTAACCACTACAACGTCTAAACCAACTACAAGTACGCCAGACCCGCCAACCGCAACAACTACAACATTGACACCAACTACAAGTACATTAAGCTCACTAACCAGAACGATTACAGCAGCGTCACCAACAGAAAGTACGCCAGACACACCAACAACAACAGCAACAACAACAACACTGACCACGAAAAGACCCACAGGTCAAACGGAAACAACCACGGCATCAACAACAACAACTACCACTACAGAAACGAAAACAACCACAAAAACAGACACGACAAGATCAACAACGCCAGGTTCTACAGTATATACATCCACATACACCCGACACCCATATCTAATCAACGAATACACTGCTGCGTTGGAATCAACCACTGTCAACAACACCGGAGAAGCTGACTTGGAAACTAAATTGACAACTAAGATGTATGTGCCCAATACTTCGAAGAGTTTCAACAAGTTCATGTCAGGTAAGAGCGTTCGTTTCTTAAATCCGCGTTAGCATTATATGCAGTGTGCACTTTGTGTTCTTATATTTCCGTTGTAGTCTTTCAAAAAATCGAACTGCTTTCCAAAACATACGTCATTCGTATTTGAACATAGTTAAGCGGCAAGGATTAAATTCGGATTTCGGAAGTAATTATCTGAATGTTCTTATCAAGACCGCTCACGTATCAAATCCGTGTTTGTGAAAGAATTGGTTGCCCCAGAGTGTGAGTGTATCAATTATGTGTTATTATTCTGAGGCGTTTATTTGTTAATAAAGGAGCGCCATTTGTGGACAATGTCACGAAGAATGGCCCGTTGAAATGCAATGTATAACCTATATATTAAAGCCAATGTTTTTACGCTAGACTAGACTGTATTGCTACTTGATAAAAATAAATTTGTATTGTTTATGTGCATGTTAATATATAAAAGGTGTATTCATTTGATATGGATAATAGCCCTTGGTAAACGATATATGAAGACGGGAATATAACAACGAAAGGCATTAACTAAACTGTTGTAAAATTGTATGTGTCGTATTACATTCATTAATCGCATACAAACATGTAATTGAACTTAGAATACCTTATCACACAGCACAGTTACATAGGTCGTATTAATATACTTCGATTCATGCATACATTATGCCGTAGACGAAAATGTATACATAAAATGTTCTTCTTTGCTTTACAAAATGTTATCATAATTTTATATGTGTAATTTTGTTATATATAAATATAGTTTTCGGGTGTGTGTGTTTGCGTAAGTGCGTGCTTGTGCGTGTGTTTGAGTGCGTGCGCGCATGTGTGAGTGTGTGTGTGTGTGTGTGTGTGTGTGTGTGTGTGTGTGTGTGTGTGTGTGTGTGTGTGTGTGTTTGTGTGCCAGTGACAAAACTATGTTATTTTGTTTCGCCAGACGTCATGACTGGCCTAGGAGCAATTTTGGTTGTTCTCAGCATCTTCAGCGTCGTCTTGGTAGTGATCGTCAGGTGGGATCAACGTTCATATTTTACGATTTTAAAAGTTTTAATTTATTATCTTTTCTCATGTTCCGACAAGCTGTAGCCACCCTCTGGTGAGTGGCATGTTCCGCTGTTCTCCAACCATCTCATTACTGTCTCTCTGCAACTGTCAGTCCAATTGAATCCTTTATCTGGCCCATCCACATTGTGCTGGTACGTCTCCTCTTCCACGTTCCTTCCACCCTGCCCAACATTATTGAGTTTCCCATGGTTTCTTCTCCTCGTGCGACGTGTCCGACGTGCGACATTTGCTCGTAATCTTCATGTACAGAGCAGTTGGTTTATTTACTTAATCTTCCAGTAGTTTCGGAACTGCTCCTTGTAGTAAGAAGCTGAACAAGTTATACGTTTATTTACTACATTGATTATTACATAAATCGGTGTTTCCTCTTCAGAACAGCTACAGCATCATGTGTCTTTGATTAAGCATCGCTATGTTTCAGGAAGAGGAGAACAAAGATATTGGACATATGGAAAAGAGAAAGAAACTTTGCAGCTAATTGGAATCATTCCAGTACGATTGCTTTAGTGTAGCTAAGAAACAGCAACCAACCAGTCTCAATTAACGGCATGTTTAATTCGTATTATAGACGGATGTATGGCGATCGATTTGTTATCTTGTTCTTGCTTGCTTAGGTACATAAGCTGTTTAATTAATCCACTTGAAGAGATATAGCATATAATTTATAGATTGCTTGCCTCTCACGACTCTGCATAACCGCGCTGTTAATTATGCATCACCTAGCAATTCATACACATGTAGGCATACGTCCAGATGTGTCTTGCATGAACAAAGTGTAGATTATGAAATTATGGTGATTTAGTTTGCAATAATTGCTAAATTGTTATCGAGCCATGATCCCCAGGCTTCAGTTAATATATATATAT
>SDWI01001144.1:77540-89781 GCA_009193005.1 Lamellibrachia luymesi
TATATATATATATATACGCTTGAAAGAACACAGCAGAGAGTAACTAAGATGATTCAAAAACTGAGAGAGCTTAGTTATGAAGAACGCCTTAAATAATGTGGTTTAACAACACCAGAGACAAGGCGGTTAAGAGGAGATCAAATTGAAGTTTTTAAGATTTTGAATGGGTATGAAAATATTGATGTATATATTATTGTTTTTTCACTCAAAAAAGATGATATAACTAGAGGACATGAGGTAACATTAGTAAATGATCGGTGTAGATTGGATAACAGGAAGTACTCGTTCTCACAGAGGAAAATCAATGAGTGCAACAAATTATCAACGTATTGTGTAACTGCTAGCAGCGTGAATATGTTTAAAAACAAGATTGACACATACCTGAGGAGGGCGGGTTACAAATGGCTTCCTTGTCTACCTGCCATCTGGGCCTTCGCCTTTGTCTTGTCTTGTTGTTAAACATTCATATTTACTATACTGCTTACTATTGTTAATGTGTGATACACTGGGTCTCGGGTAATTAAGAAAATCAAAGAAGAGCCATTTTTGAGTTTATGTCTCAAACCTGGGTTCAAATCAAAGCATCTATGTTTTTGTTGAAAAAGGCTACCTGCTAGGCATATATCATTGTCCAGAAGAAAACCAATAAAGCAGTGCATTTATTTAGATAATTATGTATTAATAACTATTATATGCATTTGGATTGGGGGTTTTGCCTTTTGTCATACGGGGGATTTTCTGGGAGGTATTGGCGGGGCATATTGTCCGGGGGAATTTTGCCCGGGGGTGGTATGTCATGATACCGAATATGTTGGGAGCAGCGATTGACCTCCGAAGAATTCTCCGAACCCACCAACATCAACATCAACAGCCCTACGCTTGACAGCAGATGGTAGAATGAGGTCGCCCTAAGGACACGTGGAGAAGAACCGTGGAAAAAGAGACGAAAACTTGCAGCCTGACTTTGGACATAATTACAAAAAGCATGCAGACAGACAGTGGTGGCGCTCTCTTGTGAAAGCCGTTTGTGCCTCCTGAACGACGAAGAATGATGAAGTAGGAATATGCTCCAGCAGAATCTACCAGGCGGCGCCACTGACCTGTTGTTGAGTCAGCACGGCGAGTTGCAGTATCGGTTTAACTTTGAAGGTTCATATCGCCAACGTTGTATATAGCATATGTGTAGAAGATGTCATTTACTTGTTTAGAAGACGTCAACAAGTTGTGGGAATGTGTCCAAAGAATCCTCATGAACACTCATCTTCTTCTACCTCAATTTCCCAATATCAGGTTTTAACTTCTTCAAAAACTGGTGGATTTAAAGAAAGAGCATATGAGCGTATGAGCATCCGTATGCTGGATATTCCAAAGAATACTGGCTGCATTTCGTCGATGATATTTTTGCCCCCATGAGCTGAGATATAACAGAATGCCATAATAACTGTCCACTACATAAAACACGATCACATGGCTATGCATACAACTTCCATAAATTATACGTATATAAAAGATCGATGTGTAATATTTGCATGATAGGGTAGTTATTTGTGAGAAACATTTTGTAAACACGAAACGTTGTTACATATATAGGCCTAATGCCCAACGTAGCGACGATGTCAAAACATATTTTGGCTTTCTTAGTACAGTTGGGTACATGTATCTGTATTATTATACAATAACCAACTGAGATTGGATGACTGAGAGAAAGGAGTGGAGAATGATAGCGAGGGATGGGGAGAGTGGAGATATTTGGTGGAGACTGCAGAGAAACGGGACTAGTGAGTAAGAAGAAGGGGAAAAATCGATGACTGGTATCAGTGCCAGCCTCGCCGCGGACTAAAGCGATAAATAGGAGAGCAACAGCTGTTCATTACAAAAGGAAGGAACACGAGACACACATGCGAGAAATTGAGGGAGTTACGGAGTATAAATGAGATGCATATAACATGAGAGATATGGAAATGATAATTGCATGCATTACTCTAATGTAGCCATCAGTTTATGACGTTCAAAATAAGAACGCCTTTGTTTTCAGACCAAAATCCACGAGAATTAAACCCTCTAACGTATGCTGCTCACGATCTAAAATGTACAGTCGAACAATGCTACCCTGGTCACGCGTTTGCCACTTCAGTTTTCAGCTAGATGTATTCGGTGATCTGGAAGCAACGGCAGAAGTGTGTTTCACTTACGTGATTCTTGTCAGCCCTTTGTTCAGCTGCTGATTTTCTGGTATCAGGCTTAAGGACAAAAAAGTAAGGATTTATATTAATTACAGTTTGATTTGGCTGGTACTTGAACAGCTTACTTCATCATTGTTGATGATGTATACTGACTCAGCCAGTAGCATGTTCCATGCGTAAACACAAAATGTGTGTGTGTTATAAAAGAATTGCAACAAGTTATAACTGGCATATATTCCCTGGGTTACCCCTCTCTATATATGCGTAATATCTCAGATTGAAAACCCGAAACCGATACAGAGAGAATTAATCAATATTACTTTCAATTTTAAGCAGTAATTTTTACAGTTACTTCTCGCCTCGCGTGAAAGTTGTTTATTTATTTATGTCATTATTAAGTTACAAAACGGCAATATCCTTGCAGATGTGAATCGTTTCACCTACCTTCGTAGCTTATAGTCCAAACATGGAGAACGTTTTACTGAAAAGGCATGGGGAGCATAAACTCACACAAAAATTGGACGTCAAATTCCAAAATAAAAATGTTTAACTGCAACGTTATATCCATGTTTCTTTATTGCCCTGGAACATTGAAAAAAACAAAAACAACTGAACATCAACTAGCAACTTTCCAGAACAGATACTATCGCAGACTACTAAACATCAAATGGAATTAATTCGTCATCAACGAGGAAGTCCGTGAAAGAACAATTGCAGAGCCAAACAAGTCAACAATTTTGAAAAGAAGATTAACCTATTTTGGCCATATCCAAAAAACCATCGCAAGAGAGACACAGACCCAGAAAGTAAAGACACAGGACCAAAAATAGAATAGCCTAACATAGAATAGAGTGGCGTCGATTGCGTTCTTCCTTTTTGCCTGACGGCGCAGGGAGTGAGTAAGTAAGAATATGGCTATTATACATGGCATTGCAGCTCACAAGACAACTATAAATACATTCGCTCGCATTGTTGTATGTTTTGTGCACCTTCTTGGAACATCTATATATTCATAGTTCGTAGAACATCTCTCAAAACAGAATAAAAATGGACATGACATGTTGCTACCTGTCCAGTCCCACTTCCTCGCAGACATAGCATTGCACATCGTTTTAATCACACTAAATAGTAACTCATGCTTCTCAAGCAATGACACGTTCATGGACAAAACATTTGCAAGTTAACCATAACCGACATGTTAGATTTCGATACGTTAAAATGTTTTAAAATGAAGATGGCTGTCTGTCTAAGGTCATACAAACTACAATCGTGACCGGCAGATGGCGCCAGGAATTTCCCGCTATCGTGGTTTTCACATCGTCTTGCCGTAGCATGACTATTCCACTAATTGCAGGCGCGTAGAAATATCATAGATGGTCTTCCAGTTATTAACATCTACAAACTATTATTTGGACGGATTTGGACATTTTCCTTTCGTTTTCGTCTCGGTTTCCTTATCAGTCGCATTTGTCACGATACTATGACTTTGGTGTCTCTTCCCCGTTCATAACATGATCTATGGAGTTTACTTTGTGCACAACATTAATGTTATTCGACCAAACACTCAATGGACCTAGCACAACAGTACAACCATCCAGATACATATAAGACGACGTAGTATTCATATGAAGAGTTTGGATAAAAAACGCGATAAATCCATTTTTGTTAGGAGTGACAATCGTGGATATTGTTACCAAATTGCGATAGCATTGCGATAGGTGTATGGCTAATGCAATGCAATTGCGATAGTTTCATAAATTTCACGATAGCCACGAAAACAGTTCCAAACCGTAATGGATGGGTAGCGCCATCCGGTGGCAATGGAATTAAAAACATAGTTGATAAACATGTGTGTTTATATTACTATAATGACACTTGTAGCTCTGAAGAAATGTTTTGCCAAATATCTTTACTACCGATCGTTCAGTGTAATATCGACGATAACTATCGATAGTTCAATTTACTATAGACAATATTTCATCATCAGATCAACTATTGCGATGCAGCGATAGTTCTATGTATTGCTGCTCCTCAAATTGTGGTTTGTTTTGTGAAAGGTGACAATTTCTGCTGCGGAAAAATTATAACAATAAAATATTGTTTTAATATGGATTGTGTAACAAATAAAGATGATCTATCTAGAAGTTTAAGTTTACCTCATAAAGTTTAATATATTATTGTCTTTTATAAAAACGCGATATATCCATTATATCGTGCCCGTTTTATTTGTGAGCGTCATTAGATGAAGCAGCCTCGAGTGATAATGTGGCACCTTGTCCGGACGCTATCAGAACTAGTAGTGTGATTGCAAGACACATTTGACAAGTTTTCACCGCAAGTATGGCGAAACTTCTTCAACTTTTCGAGTTCATGATTGTCCTTTGACTACATATGTTTCCTACCAATCATGAAAAGTAGCATCGGCTCCTCAGTGCCGTCAACATTATTAATGTTATCAGAAAATACATAAACCACTTGCGCTGCAGCGTTGAGATATCGACAGGCGCTTATTGGCCGCTAGAGGATATATGGCGTTTTCCGGAGAAAAAAAACTGGCGTGACGCTTATCGCGTTTTGGAACGAAAGCACACATATTAGTGGGTAGAAAAATGGCGTATATAGCGATTTTGTTTTAATTGGATACATTACAACGGGTAGCTACCCTTAGACAAACGTTTGGATTCAGTACCGATATTGTTTAAAGTCGCGTTTATTGCGTTTTGGAACCAAACTCTTCATATTTTGACCATAATTACTAATTTAAAAAAACAATGTAGCAAGATCTTTTACCTAAAGCATGATTTGGTGCATTTCTTGTGCCGGTTACCTAAAGAGCTACAGCTACAACTTGGGGTCCGTTAACACCAGAATGATATTAGTAATAAATTATAAGTATCTAACCTGTATTCTGAAATGATCAACACCGGTGGACCAATGCGTCAATTTACATAACTTATTTGAATGTCTTATTAGAGAGTTTTTGCAAGCGCACCGATCTCGGCTCCCTTCCCGATCCCGTTCTCGCTACGCGTGCTACGTCATCGCTTCGTGTGTTTACACGATCGGGGCCGGGTCGATGAGACAGGGAAAACACCGATCTCTCAGGTTCAATCGGTTAGTGGTCTCCCTATCTATAGTACGTTGAAATTATGGTTGAATAAAAATAATAAATATACAGCAAGTGTACGTAAGTCTGTTGTTGACTGATTAGTTGCCCTAATTTAGTTGCCAATGTGTTCAGTGCATCGGAAAAAAAAGAGTTTTAAGTGCGCACTCTCTATGACTACGGCTATGGTAAACAAAACTACACGAAACCATCGACGGCACCGTAGACTAAGATTTATACATCGCATTGTAGATCAGTCATATGGCATAAACTAGACCACAAATTCCAGCTGAAGTGTACTGAAATGATGTACAATGCAGAAACAAACAGTTAGGAAACTCGAGTATATTATATATATATATATATATNTAACTTCGTCTTCGATTCGTGCACCTTTTGTTTTGTTCGCATATGAAAGGTTAGCGCAACTATCCGACTATTATTCTCATAAATAAATTCATATTTTGTTGTGATACGACGCCCACAACTGCAACTGTCAGTTCAGCATAAACACTGACCCCGAATGACCAACTGCTAGTTGCAGAACGATAAAAATCGCATTGCAACGTATTTGTGCGAAGCACAAAATTGGCACATGCAACCATACAATCAAGTGTTTTTATTTTAAATACTTTCGGATATCATGAGTATTTCTTGTTCTGCTTAAAATACAAATAATCCAAAAACTATTTATGCAAGAACTGAGATTTTGGCATGGTTATTCTCCATTATTTGTAGATAGTAACATACTTATTACTGTATACAAATTCTCCCACAATCTGCCATTGCCGTTGGCATTGAAGGTGTGTGCTCTATGTGTGAGATTGAGCCATCGAATGAGTTTAACAACAAAACATGTTAGAACACAAATAAATCTTATTTGTATCAGTAACACACCTACATATATGAGAACTTTGAAGTTTCTATGTTGTTGGTAAATAGTTAAAAGTGGCCTATGTATAGCATCCAAAAATGCTATGGCCATAGAGATAAAATTCCAATTTATTTGTATATGAAAAACAAATTCAGTGCCAATGTAATACACCATATTTGGATTCCCTATTCAAATGGCTTAATGTTGAAAAACAAAAATTATGGACGCTTCATATTACAACACGATATCAACTAGGTGATTTTATACCTTTTCCATCTGTAGTAAGAAAACTATGTAAATATTGCTGTTAAATGCAAGAAAAACCTTCTGAATACATAGTTCTAGATTATATTTATTAGGTGCGTCTAACTTGAGTAGTTTGCAAGGTATGTATCTGAAATTTGGTGACTTTCAGATATTGTTTTCATCTTTTCCTATAATGCAATAGATATATTGAATTAGGATGGCTATTTGCGCCTGATGGAGGTTTTTAAATGTGCATGTGCGATTCCCGCGATACCATACACTATCCATTTTTGCAACATTTTGTGTCTATATTATTAATCATTAAGCGTTTTTTGTGGTTCTCTCTTGCATAAGACATGTTGGCACTCATATGAAATGTCAATGCTCAATTTGTCAACGCATGGTTTAATAGTTGTCTTACGTTTGATATTAATCCTTACTGTTTGCAGCTCTTGGCATCATATATAACATGTCAACTGTCATAACTTGTGGTTATGTGTTGTATCAAAAAACAGTGTTGTTATTCTAAATTAAATAGAAGAAAATGGCTTTGTAATAGTATCGAATTTGTTTGTGTAGGGTATTTTTTGTTATGCAAAATGAGGCCTTAGAAAATGTATTTCGCCTGTATCACGTATATTTTGTAATGGCGAATCTCCTACAACGTATTTATTTTTAATATATCGTTTTATTGGGGAACATTTTATATCTAGTTTGACAGATAACACATAGACAAACAAATATAATAATATATTTTGATTAAAAATAATATTTTTATTTATTTTCTGTCCTAACCATTAATAAGAAATTAACACAATACTTTCCTAAAATCCTACTTGCATATCAAAAGCAACTTTTTAAGCAACTATTTCACGTGTTCAATCAGTCATGCGTGCAGTAGCAACAACGCCACAGAAGTAACCGTTTTGAAATAAATCGTGCCATTACAATTACGAAAAAACATAATGCGTTTCGCGTGTTTTCAAGCATTCGCGCGGTATCACCTTTAGTAAAGGAGACGGGTTAAACCTGACATAATGAATAAATACACTGTTCTCGAAACATGACGTATTCTGACATGTCACGTATTAACATTTAACTATAAACAGCTCTTAACTTAGCACAGTGTAGCCGATGGCTAGCACTGTGTGCAAAAACATTTAACAAGTCAAAGACATATAATCGGATGTGATCAGTATATCACCTAACAATGTAATTAACTCATAATTAACCACATAATGATAAATCCGTGCCATCCATGTTATGCTGACACAATTTTTTCAATTTAAAACAACTGGCGGTAATAGAAGAGGGAAATGCGATAAGCGTTATGCGTGGTATCGCGGTTTCGCGTGGTTTCGCTTAGTAGCAAACTAATTGTTCATAAATAGCATATGCCTCCCGGATCTTGTTTCTTGGGGAGAATGTCGCACACGCTGCCGACAGGGGTTGGTGGTGTTATTTGGCATAAGATGTCATCAAACACGACATTCATTATGTCCCGCTTTCCCCATTTGAACTTGCCTCGCATAAAGGAGACTAGTACTTCTCTCTCATGTGTATCACTTGTGCTCACACATGGCAGCAATGAAGTCACTTTCTAACATGCATTATTGTGGCTTCGTCGTTGGTGATCTCGTGTGGCAGGTTCTTCAGCGGCATCACCTGTTGTGACATCAGCGGTGGTTGCGTCATCAGTGGAGGTCGTGGCATCAGCGATGGTTGTGTCGTCAGTGGTCGCCGTGTCACCAGCGATGGCTGTGTCATCAATGATGGTCGTATCATCAGTAGTTGCTGTGTCATCATTTGTTACACGAACGTTGCGCAACTTGACGGTTGTTGTTGTAAAGCCCTGGCAGCTCTGCTGGAACGTCGTATTGGAGTAGAAACATTCAGAAAAGCAAGATGTTTCTCACAATGTGGACAGGTCATGGGTGAAAATCCTTCGAATAGGTCATTGTACTGCACGTCAGTCCTCCTCCATTTTCGAAAGGTGGTGCTTCCGTCGGCTAATTCTTCAATGCTCATTGCCAGTACGGTTACAAATTATTTGGGTGATGATTTGATCACCAGAAGGCGCCATATTCGCGTGTCTTTGGCAGAGGCATTGATTCCGTTGAGTCCACTGGATCAGTTTCAAATGCTTTGGACGATTCTTGTAGAACTGTGGCTTGCTGGTGGAACTTGCCGGATTTTCCGCCATGTAATTTTCGCAAAGATTGTCCATGGTGTCAGTCAGGCCGTAGCGAGTCGTTTCATGACATCCTGCTTTGCCGGGAGCACAGCGCTGTTATCCTCCCGGCAACATCTCAGGCATCTACGGTCTCCTGGTTTTCTTTGGGTGGAACATGTTTACTCGGCGAATGCTGACCTTCACCCGATAACTGCTTTGCCACCAAATTAAGGCATTACATATTCAAACATGTTTATCACCTTTTTAACGTCTCCTTTTTTGCCAAGATGATCCTTCTCCTTCTGAGCCGAACGCCTTTTCGCTGTGTTGCGGCGTTCTTACATTTAGCTTCGGCTGTCAGTAGTTTTTAGGCGGCATTACGAATACATTGATACCCGCGAAACGTATCGATACCCCAGTGTTTGTACAATAAATACTGCTAGTATTCCATACACTATATTGATGATCGCCAATAAGAAGGTAAGTGAACATTATGTTTATGATGTAAAATACGTTTATATCAGATTCTATGCACCTGACAACAATATTATAATAGCTGAGTCCAACTATTGTATTAAACATCAAGAAGCAGTGAAGTAACAAATATACATGATGATTTTATCGAAACAACATTCCGAAAGATAGTGTAGTGTTTTTCTCATTATATATCTTATTGCTTCACGCTTGATAATTTAGGCCAATAGGAGGCATGTTTTAAGAGACCAATGACACCGGGCGAAAGACATGTTGAACGTTAAGACCCGAAATGCATAGATAAAGCTAGCATAACGAACGTAATACAACATGGATATGCGCAATGTCATCA
Source organism: Lamellibrachia luymesi (assembly GCA_009193005.1). Classification (NCBI taxonomy): domain Eukaryota; kingdom Metazoa; phylum Annelida; class Polychaeta; order Sabellida; family Siboglinidae; genus Lamellibrachia; species Lamellibrachia luymesi. The sequence goes on from SDWI01001144.1 coordinate 86,949, forward strand.
CACAAGCGAAACGTACACATTTACCGTCAAATGTCACAACAAATCCATCGCAACATGTTGAAATTCATCATCCTGTGTTATCGACAATATATTATGATTATAATTTCTCAACATTTGTCCACGAAAGATGTTTCGGACAAAGTTAATTTTCAATCCGTCGCTATATCACAGGTTTAGCGGCGCCATGTGTCTGCGTGTTGGTCGGAAGTTCAGGACGTTACTGCTAAGTGGCTTTATGGTGGTTTGTTTTGACCTAAACAGTTATTTTAGAATGGAACCGTATTTGTGGGTATCGACACTCAACATAAATCGATATATCTCAGTCAGAATTGATATGGGAAGCAAATTTATTGTGTTCTCGAGTACACTAAACGATATGTAATTTCTACGCAAAATATATACTACTAATGCATAAATGTGAGTGAGTTATTTATAACTAAAAGGCTTTCGGGCGGTATCGCATGTTTTATGTTTTTTACTAATTATATTTTTATTGGAGGAAGAGCACAGCAATATTTGATTGGGAATGTTAAAAAATTTGCCAATCAGTTACATACAGATGATATTAAGGCTTGCATACAGCACGTAATTTTGTTTTTGTTTTTGCGCCAAATTTCAGTTCCATAACTTTGTTATTATGAATTTTATATAAACCTATCTATGTGGCTATCAAAAAAGTACGTCACGCTATTTTTTGGAAACCCCACCCCCTAGTGCACGACCCCTAAACCTATGTTCGTCTTGAGAAAGAACCCCCACCTATTATGTATACATGTGTAGTTCACATATAGGATATCGGTCTGTAGAACTAATAATAAATTGTGTTCGTTTGGTGCGCCATTATAACCGGCATAGAAATCATTACTACCAGACTGATATCGACAGCTAGACGAGTACGACAAACTTTTTTTTAAATAACGAACGTAACGGTCGCCAAGACCCCCCACCCCATCCCCATGTAACGCTCCGTAACGTTTGCTGCCGGGCACCCCCCGCCCGCAGCGTGACATATTTTATGGATGGCCCTTAAACTATGTGCCTGAGTGACGTATGAGCGCCATTTCAACCGCGGCACCTCGCCAGCTCGTGAAAAACGTACGTTTGCTATTTTAATTAAATCATCTTAATGTTAAACACGTTATGCTTTATATAATTGTAGAAACGTGTATGCATCTTTCAATTGGCTTATATGTCTGCAATAAATTAAAACTCACTAGCCTATCTCGGACCTTCGTTACTTGCAAAATGAATCTGGATCTATTTTCTGGCTTACCGCTAGGCGGAGAAAGTTTGTCCACGTAGCTGAAGGTCTAGCTCAGGTTTCGGCAAGTTTTTTAAAGGGTGGGCCAAAATAGTTACTTGGAAAAGATCACCTGGCCACACATGCACGCACGCACATATACGCAGGCAGGCACGCATGCACGCATGAAAATTATCCTCGTTGTAACTGGTGCAATACATACATTGTGTGTAGCAGTGGTATCGAGTATTGTTGTAAATTGATCTGATTTTGAACAACAGTTCGACTGTGACTATGCTATTCAAAAAACACATTATTCATGTGACGTGTTCTTGGCATGCCACCGATGCCATATTGACCCGTGTGAAACTGACGTCTGGTGTTGGCGATGTTGCTGCGCCACCAATGTTGCTGCGCCACCACCGTAATTTGCATCCGGCAGTTGTGTCTCCCACAGCCGCAACTTTGTCTCGAACGCGGAGACAAACTGGAAGAGTTCATTGATGTATTGTTCTCGTCCCTGTGTTTGGGCGTTCAGCTGATTGAGGTGCTCCGTGATGTAGACTTGACATGCAAAATCGCGCATGCATAAAGGTTCAGCAAATGCCGGTACTTATGCACCCTTCTTCTCCATGAATACGCTTATCTCATGTATCAGCTCGTACACGTGCGACCCAACCTAGCCAGGGCACTTTGGTTTAGTGCAGGAATTGTTTATACATTGCGCATTCATCTCGGCCGGGCGGTGCTGGAACAACCCGTTTATTACGTTCTGCATTTACTACACTTGCCACACAGACTCTCGTGGTGGATGCTGGATTGGGCCCTGGAGAGTCTAGCCCAAGCACCTGCATTGGCTCGAACCTTTTCCACTAGCGCACAACTCCGGTCGCAATTCAGCAGGCGACAAATGTTATACAAAGATAGCACTTCATGTGTGCATGTACGCAGAAGTGAATTAATTAAAGTCTAAAGGAAGTGAGAAAACGTTGTTGATATGTTCATCGCGTGGAACTGGCATTACCGAGTTATGTGAGTTATGTGAGTTATGTGAGTTATGTGACATGTTTCGCTTAGACGTCCCGCCTAGACAAACGTTTAGGCGAGACGTACTATTTTTTTATTATTAATAATATTGCGGGCGCGGGCTGCATTGTGCATATTCCCGCTATTAGTCAGCGGACTGCATGGAATAGCTCCGCAGGCCGCAGTTGGCCCGCGGGCCGCAAGTTGCCGACGCTTGGGTCTCTAGTTAGTTTGCCACTCGCCAACCTCGATTAATTCCGTGAGGTGGCGCCACCGTTTATCACAGTCGATATTGTCACACATTTAACAATCTAATTGTAAACATTTCGAGAGAACGAACTGGGCTACTGAGTGTGGTCGATATATTCAGATTTTTTGTGATCCAAAACACGTAAATGGATAAGAAGACAACAACAAATTCGCTGCATGCTTTTCTACAAAAATTATGGTGGACAAATTGGCTCAAATGGGTAATTTTGTTTTGCCAAATCCCATGTTGTGAGGCCAATGGCCCAAATGGTCACCGGTATCGCGAGCCTAGATTTCAATATAAATATATATATATAT
>SDWI01001144.1:120579-130595 GCA_009193005.1 Lamellibrachia luymesi
ACAGAGGACAATAAATGAATGGAACAAATTGTCTACAGATTGTGTAACTGCTAGCAGCGTGAATATGTTTAAAAACAAGGTTGACACATATCTCAGGAGGGCGGGTTATAAGTAAATGAACATTGTTGGACTCTCGATAAGCCAATGGCTTCCTTGTCCACTTGCCATCTGGGCCTTTGGCTTGGATGGCAAATCTTGTTAAATCTTGTTAAACATCGATGTGTAAACGCGACATATCAAAACAAGGTTGTTTGAGCAACCAGACGATATTTGTAGCAGTTAATTTGAAATAAACCACGTTCGGGTAAAGTGTTTGTTCGGGTCGAGTCATTTTAATATGCACGATGAACAATATTCCACCACTACACCTGCACCAGAAAACCACGCAGCGCACGCTAAAACAACATATAAGATTTTTGCCCCTTGGCCACAAAAAAATTGCCCCCAGAGTGTGGTGATATCGCCCACGTTGGAAATCACTCCTTTATGGCATGAATGTGAGGATATCAAACTAATTGGAAATTTTTCGCTACCGAGTTCGCGCGATGATAGAGAAGGGAATAATTTTGTATCGCCTTTGCAAAGACGATAATTTATGATCCGACATAGAGAAACACACGAAACGTTATCACTAATGCCCAACGTAACAACGATGTCAAAACATATCTTGGTTTATTTAGTAGAGTTGGGTACATGTATCTGTATTATTTTGGAATCAAAAACTGTTCATTACAAATATAGTTTGACTTCGATGACTATGTGCAAAAGAATAAATTATATTAAGAATAACTTAACGATGTTACTTAGTGAAGTTTAAATGTGAGCTCCATAATCAAACAGTTCAGTTCATATTTCAGATTATCAAGTGGTTAACTTTGATGATGTGACTTTCATACATTTGTGCCTATGTGGTAAAATACGCAATTTAGAACATAACCGTCATAGCAGAACTATTTTCGTTCGTACAAAATTTCAGAAACTACCAACTTCACACCCAATACTAAACGAAAGCAGGTTTTTCAGAAGACAATCCAATCGTTCGCATGTGTCCAATTTGTCAGCCTATATTGTGCGTAACGTCACAGTTTCATGCTAGGTAAATCATAACAGAAGGAGAACGTGTATCCTTGCTGACCTTAAGTACATTAGCTACTTGGCCTTTATCTAATATGACGCATTTGTGTAAGAGCCATCTTAGGCCAATAAAATAATTAAAATGGGTGCATACCATAACACAGGGTCCCTAAGTGGAATCAAATATATCTGCGTTCCTATGCTTTCGTGCTCTCTCTTCCAGCTAAAGAACTGGTGTTTGCGTAGTTATTAATCGACCTGTATGCCCTCTCACTCAGGGGCGACTTATAGGAAGGCAATCGTCGTGTGTTTGAATACTAGAAAAAAAGATAACGGCCTCAACTAAAAGTACGCCTTCGACGACGATGACGACAGAAATGAAGACGCCGGGGATAAGTGTAACAACACAAACTACATCGGCAACAACTTATATAGTGACATCGAGAAATACACAAACCAAAGCAACTTCAACTACATGAACTTGACCGACACTAACGACACCAACGACAACTGTAACAACGATATCATCGATATCAATCATTGTAACAATTTCATCTACGATACGATGCAAGTGTATTGTCCAATAGAACATTGGATACTTGTCTTCTTCTTGCTGGACATCATACGTAAAGAGGTTTAGATATTACGTAAACATGGTTAATAAAAGTAATATATACATGAAATGATAAAATAATACCAGTAGTACATACATGAAAGTAGTCCATGCAATATAATCTTACAATATAATCTAAGACACGTCCAACTACTAAGCTAACCGCTACAACGTCTAAACCAACTACAACTACGCCAGACCCACCAGTACGCCAGACCCACCAACTGCAACAACTATAACATTGACGCCAACTACAACTACAAGTACAAGTACAAGTAGCACACGACAAGATCAACAACACCTGGTTTTACATTATATATTATATACCCAACACACAGATGTCTTCAACGAATACACTGCTGCTTTGGAATCAACCACTGTCGACAACACTGGAGAAGCTGAGTTGGAAACTAAATTGACAACTAAGATGTATATGCCCGAGACTTCGAAGAGTTTCAACGAATACGCACATTTCTTAAATCGGCGTTAGCATTATATGCAGCACCTTCGGGTGCACCTTTCGTTCGGATATTCCAGTTGTAATATGTCGAAAATCGCACTGGCTCCCAAAATATGCTTTGTTCGTATCTGAACCTAGTTACGCGGCAAGGATTAAATTCGGATTTCAGAAGTAACTATCTGAATAGTCTTATCAAGACAGCTCTGCGTGTTTGTGATACAGTTGTTTGACCGAGAGTGTTACTGCCATGTATTGCTGCATATTGTTTCAATTAAGTATTATTATTTCTTATGCGTTTATTTGTTAATGAGAGAGAGCCATTTGTGAAGAATGGCCGGTTGAAATGCTATGCATAACCTTTATATTAACGCCAATGGTTTTACATTAGACTAGCCTGTATTGCTACTTGGCAATATCAATATTGGTGGTTTATAATAATAATAATAATAATAAAATAAAATGACCTGGCGCCAATATCCTCGGAAATGCCAAGCTCAGTGGCAACAAAACCAAAGGATTAGGCATTCTCGAGATCACGAACAATGCGAAAAATCGTCAACAGATGGATGGACATGCCAAGAGGCCAAGGAGGATATGCAATATTAAAAATATAGGTTTTCAGATGACGGCGAAATTAAACTATATTTCCTGCTGATTTTACGCTGTCGGGAATGAATTCCATAGAGTTGGTGCGGCAACCGAGAAAGCTCGTGTTCCAGCGTTTGTCTTAACTCTGAGAACAGAAAGTCAATCAGAACCAGACGACCGAAGCTGTATAGGCTGTCTTCCTGGAGTGAGCATTGAATGTAAATATGCAAGTTGTTTAGATGAAAGGGCTTGATAGGTAATTGTACAGATCTTGAAAAAAATACGATATCGCACAGGGAGCCAATGCAATGATTTTAGAAGTGGAACCGAACGAGAGAAACGATGATATCGTGTAACTGCCCTAGCCAAACAATTTTGGACGCGTTGAAATTTTTTACTAACCTTGATAGCAATATTGTGAAGAATGGAATTGCAGTAATCAAATCTGCTGCTAACAAGAGCTGTTGCAATAGTTTTAGCGACATAAAGTGACATATACCGGCGAATACAGCGAAGGTCACGGATATGATAAAAACAGCAACGACAAGTTTGAGAAATATGTTGTCTAAAATTGAAGTTCTTATCAAAGGTGACTCCCAAATTCCGTGCCGCGGCTGCTGGTGTGATAGTTTGACCCAGGATACGTATCGGGGAAAACACACCAACTTTGCCACGCTGGTTTGGAGTACCAATGATGAAAAATTCAGTTTTGTCTGCATTTAACTTTAATTTGCAGTCAGTCATCCAGAGGAAGACTTCGTGGAGACAATCGCTGAGCTGATTTAGGGAGCGATTTGTATCCGAGGTAGCCAAAGAAATGTGTATATGTGTGTCATCTGCGTAAAGGTGGTGATCCAAGTTATAACTTTGGATAACAGAGCTGAGTGGCGTAGTGTTGAGAGTGAACAGCAAAGGCCCGATAACAGAACCCTGTAGGACACCCCATGAAGTGGGGAGTGCGGCCGAGAAACAGTTTGCTATCTTTATGGTTTGGTGTCTACCAGTTAGGTATGATAAAATCCAGCTCAGAGCTGCACCAGATATGCCATACCACAATGATAAGCGTTTAATAAGAATGTTGCGATCTATGGTATCAAAGGCGGCCGACAGATCAAGTAATGTAGGTAATAGATAATTGTGCGAAACAACAAGCCATATTCCACCATAGATAAGGATTCATTCATATAAAAATAACTTTACACAAATGCATGTTGTGTTCAACCTACAAATGTTCGCCAGCACAGTTACACGGGTCGTATAAACATACTTCCATACATACATACATACATACATACATACATGCATGCATACATACATACATACATACATACATACATACATACATACATACATACATACATACATACATACATACATACATACATACATACATACATACATACATTATGTGTGCGGCATCGTTTTAAGCGATGCTACAGACGATATGCCAATTTTCGTTCTGTGTAACAACAGCACTAATGTAGTTAATCATGAAGATCCAATAGTTAAATATAAAAGAAAATTAGATGAAAATTCGTTAAACAGACTTGAGCACGACCTAAATGATATAAACTGGGAAATTGTAATGAACGAGTCGAACCCTAATTTAGCGTTCTCGCGCTTTCTGCAAGTACTAAGTAATACTTACAACGACGCCTGTCCTGTCAAAATAACCACGTACACAGGAAAAACAAAATGGAATGATAAACCTTGGTTAACAAGAGGGCCAAAAATGTCCTGCATAAAGACAAATAACCTGTACTTAACCTTTCAAAACGATAGGTCAGAATTAACAGAAAGTCGCTACAAAAAGTACAAAAACAAGTTAACAAAACTCTTACGTCTAGAAAAGAAGAACTATTACAGGAGAAAACTCGAAGATTGTAAAACTAATACAAGAGAGACTTGGAAAATTCTTAAAAACTAATAGGTAACAGAAAATCTGAATAAAAAAATATTCCAAAGAATTTCGTGTTGGCGAAAATCGAGTAGTATTACTTTGTTGATATAACTACCAATTTATCAAACCTTATAGAACCCTGCCCGGTAACAAAGCCCACTGACTTCGTAAAAAGTAACGTATCACAGTCAACTTATATACACCCAGTTACTGAGCAAGAAGTACTTGACATTGTATCTGGGTGCAAAAGTAAAACTTCATACGGACACGATGAGATCAGCATGAAAACAGTTAAGCATGTAATAAAGCAAATTGTAAAACCGCTAACCCACATTTTTAACAGATCATTGATCTGCTGATCTTTTCAAAATGATATGAAATTGGCAAAAATCATTCCTGTATTTAAGTCAGGTGATCGAATTAGTTATCGCGCGTGCGATGAAATGGCACGTGCGATGACGAAGTCCAGCCGCCCGATTCCACTGTCAGTGGGCACCATATGCTGGATTCCCCACTGCGCAATTTAGACCACGATGAAAGTATTGTTTACGTAATCGCGTACAAAACAACAAACGAAAATTGTATTGTTTAAAACAGATTGATAAACGAGTGATATTCACTCTAGTGCCTACACTTTTTAGTATGTGATACACTGGGTCACGGGTAATCCAGAAAATCAAAGAATAAACAGTTTTGAGTTTATGTCTCAAACCTGGGTTCAAATCAAAGCATCCATTCTTATTGAAAAAAATGGTTACCTGCTAGATATATGTACTTGTCCAGAAGAAAACCAACAAAGCTCATTATACATTTATATAGATAATTATGTATTAATAATTATTATATGCATTTGGGTTGGGGCTTTTGCCCATGGTTATTTTGTCTAGGGGGATTTTGTCAGGGGATATTGTCATACGGGGGATTTTGTCCAAAGGGGTCTGGGAGTGGTCTGGGGGGTATTGGCAGTGCATATTGTCCGGAGAGATTTTGCCCGGGGGAATATGTCTTGATACCGAATATGTTGGGAATGAGTCGAGTCGTTTTCATTTGCACGATCAACAATAATCCACCTATGCTGCGTCCGAAAAACATCCAGTGGCCGTCTAGAACAACATTCAAGATTTCCGCCCCAGCCATCGCCCACGTTGGAAATCATTCCTTTAAGTTTTAGAAGGGAATACTTTTACATCTCTCTCTCTCACAACACGGTAAGACAGCCATACTGAGTCTAAGTTGACAAATATACTTGATAGGGTAGTCATTTTTGTGAGAGATATTTTGCTAAAAGCATTACTCTAGTGTAGTTGTAGTTCACCTGCCATCAGTTTGTGCCGTTCAAAATAAGAGCACCACTGTTTTCACACCAAAATCCACGAGAATTATACCCTCCAACGTATTCTGATCACGATCTAAATTGTACAGTCAAACAATGCTACCGTGGTCATGCGTTTCCCATTTCAGTTTTCAGCTAAATGTATGCAGTGATCTCGAAGCCCCTGACAGACGTGCGTTTCATTTAAGGGCACCCTGTCGCACTTACATGATTCATGTCAGCCCTTTGTTCAGCTGCTGATGTTCTGGTATCAGGCTTAGGGATAAACAGGTAATGATTTATATTAATTTCAGTTTGATTTGGTTGGTGGCTGAACAGCTTACTTCATCGTTGTTGATGGTGTTTACTGACGCAGCCAGTAGCATGTTTCATGTTTCACAAAATGTGTGTTTTATAAAAGAATTGCAAGTGTATGCGCTGGCTCACCCATCTCTAAATATGCGTAAAACATATCAGAATGAATCACATAATCGCCATATTGTTATGGTAAATTTAACATTCCAGTCAACAGTCAAATTTTGCAAACCGATACAGATATAAGTAATCAATATTACTTTCAATTGTATTAAGTAGGCAGTAATTTTGACAGTTACTTCTCGCCTCGCGTGAAAGTTGTTATACTTATTTATTTCATTATTAAGTTACGTAACGGCTATATCTTTGCAGATGTGAATCGTTTCACCTACCTTCGTAGCTGATAGTTCAAATGTGGAGAACGTTTTACTGAAAAGGCATTAGGAGCATTTCATAAACTCACAAAAATATTTCATGTAAAATTCCAAAATAAAAATTTTCAACTGCAACGTTATAATCATGTTTCTGCATTGCCCTGGAAAACTGAAAAAAAACATAAACTACCAATTTTCCAGAACATATGCAATCGGAGACTTTTAAACATCAACTGGAACGATTTCGTCATCAACGAGGACGTATGTGAAAGAGCAACTGCAGAACCAATCAAGTTAACAATTTTGAAAAGAACAAAAACCTATTTAGGCCATGTCCAAAAGAAACGTGTCGATGAACCATCGCAAGAGAGACACAGATCCATCAAGTAAAGACACAGGACCCAAAACGAATAGTGTAACCTAGAACTGGACGTCGTCGATTGCGTTCTTCCTTGTATGCCTGACGGCGCGGGGAGTGCGTAAGTAAGAGTATATCTATGATGTCTGAGACTTACAGCTCACAGGACAACAATAAATATATTCGTTGTATGTTTTGTACATCATCTTGGAATATCTATATATTCACAGTTCTTAGAACAACTTTCGAAACAGAAAATAAACACACTAAATATGAACTCATTTTTCTCGAGCAATGACACGTTCATGTATAACACATTTGCAAGTAAACGATATCCGACATGTTAGTTGTCGATACGTTAAAATATAAAAAATAAAATGTATATATGTCTAAGGCCTTACAAACTACAATTGTGAACGGCAGATGGCGGCAGGAAATCCCCGCTATCTTGGTTTCTTCATAACGTCTTGCCGCATCATGAATTTTCCAATAATTGCAGGTGCGTAGAAATATCATAGATAGTCTTCAAGTTAATAACATCTACAAACTATTATCTGGACGGGTTTTGACATTTACCTTTCGTGTTCGTCTCGATTTCCTTATCAGTCGCATTTGTCACGATACTATAATTGTGTTGTTTCTTCCCCGTTTATAACAAAAACTCAATGGACCTAACACAACAGCACAACCATCCAGAATAACATAAGCCGACGTAGTATTCATAGGAAGAGTATATTGTGAATTGGTTCTAAATAGTGTGTCTTTCTACTGATTATTGTGTCAATGGAAAACTTCTGTGACACAATGATAAATATCCACTTGTAATGTTCAGACATTTATCCTTATAAGAAGTTTCGTACAATTTGTTGACCATACAACAAAGTACATTGCGTACTTCAACTTCAATACATTTCTTTTTACAACTGCACATATTTTGAATTATTTATATACTGTGTATCTTTCTACTGATTATTATGTCATGGAAAATCTTGCTGTGACACAATTATAAATATCCACTTGTCATTTTCCGACATTTTCCTTATAAGAAGTATTATAAAATCTACTGGTCAAACAACTGGTTTGGTGAGTATAACACATGTGCGTGCGTGCGTGCGTGCGTGCGTGCGTGCGTGCGTGCGTGCGTGCGTGCGTGCGTGCTTGCGTGTATTTTTATGTATATAAATTTGTATGGACTTTTTGTCTTAAATAAACATTTATTATATATTATAAAAATACAAATTTTAAGCATGTTTTAAAGTTTCTCGCCACCAGGTAGAACCTGCATCATATTAATATACTATGCGAATATGATGTAGGCAATCAATATGTGGCTAATAAAGGCAGAAACAACAAGGGAGAATTCAATGGATCAAGTAATTTATTAATGGAAGATGTTATCTCCGTTTTGTGAATATCACAATATGTAATATAATAGTTTCAAGTGCTGTAAAACTAACCAATATCGTAATATTACTCGACATTACTTGTCCGCCAATATATGTGTTGTTGCCAACACAATACATCAAACTCGTCTGGATATGATGGAAAGCTGCCCCAATTTCACCATGTCAACGTTACTTAATAGTCAATGTACCGTATTATGCCGGAATGTGTTGTCAGTTTCTAACATTCTTGTGCGTGTTGGTTTACAAACGTCGTACTATGGCATGAACATTCTAAATTGTCTAATTCATGACCTACGAATGATTAAAATGTCGCCATGTTAGGTTTGTCAGTTGCGTGGCAGTAATTAAATGTTTATTATAATTCTAGACGGGAACAAGAGACACATATACGGAGACCAAATGGGGACTTAGGAATGGTAGACGAAATGCATAGGTCATGAGGGAAATGGACACATACACTGCGTTCATGAGATTTAAAACAAGAATGCCTGTGTTTCTGGGCCTACGTACAAGTGCAGTAAACCCTCCTATGGAACATGATCATGTTCTAAAGAGCACAGCCAAATAATGAAGTCTGCCACTTCAGCTGATGCATCCAGTCATCCCGAAGCCCCCGACAGACGTGTGTTTCATTTCAGAGTACTCTGTCGGACATGCACATATCTTGCCAACGCTTTGTTCCCTGTGTGGTGGTCGGATGTCAGGTATAGGGCAACAAAATGTAAGGATTTATATTAATTACCGTTTGATTTGTATTGATTACATGATTACTTTTAGTTGTTAGTAGGCAGTTAACTGTGGATTTGATAATTACTTATCGACCGGCGTGAAAGGTATTTTACTTGTTTCCATCACGCTTAAACTAATATATATATATATATATATATATATATATATATATATATAGAGAGAGAGAGAGAGAGAGAGAGAGAGAGAGAGAGAGAGAGACTTACGTCTCTTTGGAACTTTCATAAATCTATTGTTTCGAAACGGAATATATAATTTCATTACCTCGTGAAACGTCGTTGTACATTATCGGTTCCACTTCCTAGCAGATATGTTGTTATACATTGCTTTAATCACACTAAATATTGACTGATATTTCTTATGCAATGACACTTTCATGGTAAATATATTTATAATATACCAGTTATCGACAAATTCCAATCTGTAATGTATGGTTCCCTCAGTTGCAGTAATAAAAACAAGCCTACTTAGGGTCCTACAAACTAGAACCATGGCCAACAGGTGGCACCGCGAATTCTCTGTTTTCTTTGTTTGATTGTGGGTCGTCTACATGCCATCTTGCCATAGCACAATCTCTACAAGTGTGTAGATATGTCATATATTTTCTTCCATTTACTCGCAACTTCAAACTGTTTTGGTCGGTAACGGACAACAGTATATAAATATATATATATATATATAGAAAAACAGGAATATTTTATTTTATCAACAAGTCGTATCTTTAAACAAATTTGCAAACCAAGATTTTATAAATATTGAAAAATTTTAAATATGAAACAGTGTTGCAATATTCAATATCGTTCAATTAACCATTTATAATTTCTATACAATCACTTTAAAGTAATAAATGCTAAGACAGCTGATAGGGT
>SDWI01001144.1:142421-159762 GCA_009193005.1 Lamellibrachia luymesi
TATATATGAACATTTTCACCTGTAATACTACTGTTCTTATTATGGTTTTATTATCATATCCAAACATGGATGTTAACTCTAGAGAAGCTTGTTGTGGAGATTAAGACCAGGGAAATCACTGAAGATATATGACTGATAAGGAGCTATGACTTCTCAAACTAAATAAATACAATACATGTACAAAACTAAAGTACAAAATAGCATTCACAATTCACTTATAAACCTATTCCAGTTTTGAAACATCATACATGCTATTTATGTACAAGATAATTCGTAATTGGCTAAGGATTGATCCTTGCGGGACCCACACTTGATTTCCTTTAATTCTGTGTTATTTTTAGTGTAGCATACATATTGTCTACCGTTGGATAAGTAACTTTTTATCCATTCTAGAGCCAAACCCCTTATTCCATAGCATTGCAATTTACTTAGCAAGCTGTTTTTAGATCGATAAAGACATCAATCGTACTTCGGGTTTGATCCATCGCAGAAGTAGCGTTTTCGACAAATTCAGTTAAAGCTAGTGAGATGGGATTGTTGCTTCTGAAGTCATACTGCCCGTCTGGCAGTATGTGTTGAGGGTCAATGAAAGATGTTAGTCTTTTGTTTAATTATTTTCAAGCATTTTTAAAAATTGGAATAATAGAGATATAATTCTATAATTAGAAAATTTAAAACGATCACCAGACATAAATACAGGAATGATTTTTGCCAAGTTCATGTCATTTGGAAATGATCCGCATATCAATGATCTGTTGAAATGTGAATTAGCGGTTTTACAATTTGCTTTATTACATGATTAACTGCTTTCATGCTGATCTCATCGTGTCCGTGCGAAGTTTTACTTTTGCACCCAGACACAATGTAAATTACGTAGTAATTTAGTAAATAGTAACTTAATGACTGGGTGTATATACACTGATTGTGACACGTTACTTTTTTATGAAATCAGTGGGTTTTGTTCCCGGGCAGGGTTCTAAAAGATTTGATGAATTGGTACCTATGTCAACAATTTGTTGTATTAGTTTTACAATCTTCGAGTTTCTTCTTGTAATAGTTCTTCTTTTCTAGACGTAAGAGTTTTGCTAACTTGTTTTTGTACTTTTTGTAGCAACTTTCTCTTAATTCTGACCTATGCTTTAGAAACAATAAGTACAGGTTGTTTTCTTTAAGCAAGCATGTTACAGTTACACAATCTGTAGATAATTTGATCCATTCATTGATTGTCCTCTGCGAGAATGAGTACTTCATGATATCCAATCTATACTGATCTATACTAATGTTACCTCATGTCCTCTAGTCCTATTATCTTTCTTTGGTGAAAAAATATTTCTATCAATATTTTCATACCCATTCAATATCTTAAAACACGCGAAAACGCTAAATTAGGGTTTGACTCCTTCATTATAATTTCCCAGTTTATTTCATTTAGGTCGTGCTTAAGTCTGTTTAATGAATCTTTATTTAATTGTCTTTTGTATTTAACTGTTGGATCTTTATTAACCACATTAGTGCTGTTGTCACACAGAACGAAAATTGGCATTTGATCTGTGGCATCGCTTAAAACAATGCGGCACACTTTGTTTGTAAACAACTCAGAACATAAAATGTTATCTATTAAAGTAGCAGTCGTGACTGTTATTCGTGTTGGCCTGACGATCAAGGGATATAACCCAGAGCTGAATATTTCATCAAGAAAACATTTTGACCCAGTTCGCTCTTCGCAGTGCAGTATATCTATATTGTAATCACCACATATGCATACAATGTTACTGGTGAGATTTCCCAGTACGAATGAGAGATTGTCATTAATTTTGCTGATGCTGTTATTCGGTGCTCTATACATAAAACCGACATTGATTTTGTCGTGTTTACTAATTTGTAACTCGATAAAGATGATTTCAAGACAGCCACCATAAGAAAAGATATTTATACAAATATCAGAAGACTGACAATTGTTAAGCAGAGATTTATAAACATATATGGCAACACCACCAACTTGCTTGTTTTTTTTTCTGGATTTACAGTACAACTTGTAACCTGAACATGCAACTTCATTACAGGCTACTTCATGTCCCAACCCAACTGTTTTCATTAAGCTAAGTTTCTGATATTGCAATGGTATGAAATGAACACTCCATACTTCGGATACTCAGGTTGTTTGGCCAGTTGTTGCTTGCGCTGCTAAAATTGGTTGAAAATTGTGCTTGGGTGTCATATCTGCAGTATGTAGGCAAATCGTCATATAACAAACAGTCAGCATATATTTCGTATGCATAACAGTGTTCGTTGTAATCAAGCGGTTTAACATATGTAAGTGTTAACCCGTCGTTTCGTTGAGTATTTGATGCCATAGTTAAATGAAGAGATCACAACAAGATATGGCAAGATATTGCACACTAACACTTTGTTATCTAATCACGGTTTGCAACATCGTGTCGCTCCTGGTCTTATCATTAGTTTGTCAAACGTCAAACACGCGATTTTCCCCTCTTTCTTGGCCTTCATCATTTTGGGTTACAGTTCTTTCCGCCTCGCTATGACCCGCTGTGAGTAGTCTGCATTCACATAGATGCTCGAGGCCGATTCTTCTTCGTCGCCTGTAGCACCAGCTCGCGGACATTGTTTGATTTGAACTTGACGACGACAGTGCTGGATCAATATTCTTATCATGCCCGTTCATGTGTGCGGGCATGATAAGAATATTCAGACAGTTACTTCACGAATTCGAATTTAGTCCTTCCCGAGTTACTATGTTCATATACGAATGGTATATATTTTGGAAATCAGTGCGATTTTCCGACAGATTACAACGGAAATATAAGAACACGTATTGCACACGATGGCGCCTATTTCAGAAATGAGCGCTCTTACCTGACATGTACTTGTTTACACTCTTCGAAGTATCTGGCGTAAGTGGAGGTATATGCTGAAAAACCAGTTGTTTTCCTTTTCAAGTCTGTGTTTGTCGATAGTGACTGTGATTGTCTTCGCTTGATCCGTGGTTGTGTTCGCTGTCAGTGTTAATGTAAGTGTAGTTTTTTGGCTGGTCTCCAAATTGCAGTTATTCCATACAATATATAAATCTTGCTTGTAGTTGCGTGGGTAGTGTTGTTGTTGCCGTGTTTGACGTACTAGAAGTTGGCGTCGATGTTGTAGTTGTTGTAGTTGGTGTTTCTGTCCTACGNATCGGTGTCGTTGTTATAGGCATTGTCATTATTGTTTTCGTCATTGGTTGCTTAGATAACCTTATTTTGATACGATCGGAACGTTGCAGCAGTGGAATGTTATAACAGCTTCATGCTCGCCGCTTTTCTATATCGATGCTTTACACACATTTACAATTACGGAAGTTATTTGCATAACCACGAGAATTGAACCCTCCTATGTATTCGTATTCTGATCACGACAGTGCACAGCCACAAAATGATGTATGTTGTGGTCAGGCCTCTGCCACTTCAGCTGATGTATTCAGCCGTCACTTAATTTATTAAGTATCCCGAGCCCTGTCAAACGTGTGTTACATTTAGGGGCACTCGGTCGCACATACACGATTCTTGTCAGCCCTTTGTCCAGCGTCTGCTGTTCTGGTATCAGGCTTAGAGACAAAAAGGTAAGAATTAATATTAATTACTATTTGATTTGACTGGTAGCTGAACAGCTTAATTCATCATTGTTGGTAATGTTTACTGACGTAGCTAGTAAAACATGTTTCATACGTAAACACAAAATGTGTGCTTTTTAAAAGAGAATAACTATTATAATATAGTATATTAGACTTACATCTCACAAGTCAATGCATTCGCTCGCAGTGTTGGATGTATTTGGCATCTTTTTAGAATATTTATAAATTGACAGTCCGTAGAACGTGATTTCAAACAGAAAACAAATGTGTATACTTCATAAAATTCAGCTACTTGTTTCTCGAGCAATGACACGATCATGTACAATACATTTACAAGTTAATAGTAACCGACACGTTATATTTCGACACTTTAAGATCATAAGTAAATATGTTTGCCTGTTTAGGGTCCTACAGATTAGTCATGACCGGCAGGTAGCGCAAGGAAATATTTGCTATCTTGGTTTACCTGTTGGTTGTCTTCACACCATCTGGCCGCAGCATGAAGATTTCATGTGCGTAAACATGTCACCGATGTACTTCCATTTAGGCAACATCTACAATCTGTTATTTGGATGGGTTTTGAAATTATTCTTTCTACCAAGAGTCTTCGTTTTGCTCAATATTAATGTTATTGAAGTCGATCATCGAACATATTATCAATATAGACCGCACATAAAACAGCAACAATATCAAGAATAATAATAGCGGTCGTAATATTCATATACTAACCATATTTACAAATTCCAAGATAAATCTACGTTGATTAATTTACATTCGTAGCACGAAAACGTTTTTAGAAAATATTTTTGGATTTAAAATATATAATCCATTGTAATCTGTTTGAACTGGTAAAAATATTAGAAATGTATTGGTGCGTTGCTTATGCCGATTAATTAAAACGAAACCAAATAAATATTTCGGGGGTTATGCAACTAAAATATATATTATAAACTAACCAACTAAATTCACACCACTGGTTTACTCAGAATGTTTTTTAAAAGTTGGCGATTCCGGTCATTTCTCCAGTTAACTGTTAACAGTTAACTGATTAGTTAACAGTTAACAGTTAACTGATACATTAACCAGCGAGACAGACAAGCGCATTGCCAGTTCTATGCAAACCGTTTAACCTAGACTATTGTGGTGTATTAAGAGAGGCAGGCATACATAGAACCAACGTAGGAGTATAAAACAAACGTGTTATTTTCCCAGAAAGAGGACTAGTTTAGTAAACAAAGGCCAAACTATGTTAAATAAGTATTATAAGTATTGGCAAATATAGGAATATGTGTGTACTAATGTATTTTTATTTGGCGAGCGAATTTTGCAAGACTTTGATCCTCGTGACGTACGGTTATTTAACAGTATGGCGAGGCCCATCAAATTACGTCAAAACAATTTTTTTCCGTTTAAATGGCTACCGCGTGTGCTCAAGTATTTACCTCAGTTGGCCCGGCTAACACTAAATTAATTATATCAGCAAAACCATAAGTATTTGGACAGTCTTCTAAAATAATCAACACAACGATGGAGCAATACACCAATTTATAATATTTGTTTAAATGTAAACTAATATGCCTGCTTGCGTAACAATGTATGTAAATCGTGATACCATGTCAACGAAGACTGTTTCGGCAATCGATGCGGAAACGTATAGAAATGAGAAAACTGTTTAATTGTGTTAAGAAGGCATGTGAATTTAGTTTATTATCCCAAATTGATGATTATTTCCGTCAACCATTTTACCTTTCGTTTTCCTATTTACCAAATTTTTCGACGTCCTGACATTTGGTTTTATAATGTTTACATTGTGCTAATGTTTGTTTCGCAGTCAATGAAGTGGACTTTTGCAGCGGTCGTCTGTCGAACGTCATTTATATAAACATCCTGGTAAAGAAGGGTGCTGATGTCATGTTCCGATGCAGTATATCATCTGAAATCCCTGCGGCCCTGGGCTACGTTATGACAAACCTCAACTCATATTCCTCTCAGTTGTGCGCTCGTTATAACGCAACCCACACAAATTGTGTTGACGCAATATCGCGTAGGAATGTGCCAGTTAGAGTGGCACCTTCCGGTAGCACGGAGATATACCTCAAGACTAAAACATCCCTACCAAGTGGAGTTCTCATCGTACACGGCTTCGGTGAGTCAATTACCCATCTAGCAAAGTTGATTGAACCAATGACGGCCCGTGAAGATGGTACATTGGTCAATGATTTTTGCTAGCTTGGCACTGCCTTTTATTCATGCTGGCGATTTTTACATCAGTTTTCTGCATGTGCAGTGTGAGCAACGAAAGCCACTAGACCAACAATATTATATCAAACAGTTCAATTACCCCAGATCATATACGTGGTTAACTTTGATCATGAGACTTTGACACCTGTGTGCCTGTCTGGGAAAATCCGCATCTTAGAATATAACCGTAATAGTAGAACTATTTTTGTTTGTGCAAAATTTAAGAAAATACAAACTTAACACCCGATGCCAAATCAAAGCAGGTGTTTCAGAAGACAATCCAATCGTTCGCATGTCTGCACTGTTTTATGCTAGTTAAATCATAACAGAAGGATAACATTTTTCCTTTGTACCTTTAAGTATATTAGCTACTTGGTTTTTGTCTAATATCCAAATAGCCCAGAAATCTAAGACCAACAGGTTCATTATTCAATAACGAAAACGTACACAACGGATCGTTGAGACCTTGTTTGATGCGAAACTTTCTAAAAGTGATTACATTTTATTAAATCGTCCACTAAGCCCAGCGCAGTTGTCTAAGAACCATACAAAACCAACAAAATGGGTTCGCACCAGAAAAAGGAGTCCCTAAATGAAAACAAATTTATCCACCGAAAGAACTGGTGCATGCGCAGTGTTTAAACGACCTGAATGTCTTATCACACAGGAGGAACTTATAAGAAGGCAAGCGTCGTGTGTTGGAATGCTAGAAACAGAGGGACAACTTCAACTACACCGTCTACAACGACACCGACGACAACTACAACTATAACAACACAAACGACAACTACTACAACACCAAAGATAACTACTACAATACCAACGACAACTAAAACAACACCAATGACAACTTCAACAACACCAAAGATACCTACTACAATACCAACGACAACTACCACAACACCAACGACAACTACAAAAACACAAACGACAACTACTACAACACCAAAGATAACTACTACAATACCAACGACAACTAAAACAACACCAACGACAACTAAAACAACACCAACGACAACTTCAACAACACCAAAGATACCTACTACAATACCAACGACAACTACAACAACAAAGACAACTAAAACAACACCAAAGACTACTACTACTACACCAACGACAACGACAACAACACTAACGACAACTACTTCAACACCAACGACAACCGCTACGTCACCCAAGACAATTTATACTGCACCGACAACAACGGTAATGCCAATAACAACAACACCCATATTAATGACAATAATAGTTTCACCTAAGACGCGACCAACAACCAAACCACCCACTACAACGTCTAATCCAACAAAGCGTAGAACAGACACACTAATCACAACAGCAACAACATTGACGCCAACTACAAGAACGCCAGACACGCCAACAATAACATCGACGCCAACTACCAGCACTTCAATACAATACACAACAACTACATTTACACCAACACTGACAAAGAAAACAACCACGGGTCAAGCAGAAACAACCACGGCATCATCAACAACAGCTACCACTACAGCAATGAAAACAACCACAAAAACAGACACAACAAGATCAACAACACCTGATTTTACAGAACATATATCCACATACACCCGACACACAGATGTCTTCAACGAATACACTGCTGCTTTGGAATCATCCACGGTCGACAACCATGCAGCTGAGTTGGAAACCAACGCAAAACTTCATGCTACGACAAGCAGACATGAATTGACGACACAGATTAATGCACCCGAGAGTTTCAACAAGTACATGCCAGGTAAGAGCCCTCATTTCTTAAATCGGCGTTGGCAGTACACGCAGCGCCATCGCGTGCTGTGCGTGTTATTGTATTCCAGTTGTAATGCGTCGGAAACACGCAATGGCTTCCAAAATATACACTATTCGTATCTGAACATAGTCACGCGACAAGGATTCAATTCGATTTTCAGTAGTAACTGTCTGAATATTATCTATTAATATCATGCCCGCTTACATATTACCTGTGTCTTTGTGATCCTGTTGGTCGCAACTGTTTTTCTTGTGCTCTTCTATTGTGGTCTTAGACAATCTCCCCAGAAGAACTTGGTGAACTTCTCTACTAAGGTGAACTTCTCTACTAACTTGTATAATGTTCAATCGGAATATAACGACTTGAATATGCGTGCGTGTGTGCGTGTGTGCGTGTGTGCGCCTGTGCGTTTGTGTGTGTTTGCGTGCCAGTGAACAAAACTGTGTTTTTTGTTTCGACAGGCGTCATGACTGGGTTAGGGGCGATTCTGTTTGTTCTCAGCATCATCAGCGTCGTTACCACAGTGATCGTCAGGTGAATGAATTTCCCGGGCTTTCTTCCCCTCGCATAACGTGTCGGACGTATGACAACATTTGATCAGAATATTCATGTTCAGAGCAGTTGAGTTATTTAATTAATCTGCCAGTAGTTTCGAAAATGCTTATTGTATTAAGAAGCTGAACAATTATTCTTATTTACTATATATATTATTGCAAAAATCGGTGTTTTTCTTTGTGCCAGAACGCCCACAGTAGCATGTGTTTCTCAATAAGCACCGTACATTTGTGTTTTAGGAAGAGAAGAACCAAGATATTGGAAATAAGGAAGCGAGAAAGACACTTTGCAGCTAACTTGAATACTTCCTGTACGGTTGCATTCGAGTAGATTAGAAACACCAACTAACCGGTTTGTATTAACACCGTGTGTTAGTTTTCATAGACAGATGTATGACGATGGATTTGTAATCGTGTTCCAGCTTGCCTAGGTACCGCATAACGTTTCATTAATCCACGTGTAGTGATATTGCATATCATTTATGAATTAATTGTATCTCGTGATTCTGCATATATGTGCTGTTATTTATGCATCGTGTAGCAATATGTACACATGTAGGCCTACTTCCAGTTGTACTAAGATTTGTCTTGCATTAAGACGGTTACGAAGTTATGGTTATTTAGTTTGCAAAATAATTCGCGAGCTGCCACCGGAACCAACCTCAAGTTAATATATGTATTATATTTGCACACAGCACATGTGGAATATGTTCTAATAACAAATGTATGCTTTCCGGTCAGATTCCAGTACTTCATGTTCGTTTCAAGTATATCTTAAACTTTTACCTCCACATTTTGTGGCATTGTAGATTTATATTCAGGCTTAGGGTCAGTGGCACCCACAGTTTGGTGCATTTTAGGTTAATATCCAGGGCTTGTATGGTTGGACTTAGACCAGTAGCAGAATGGGCTTTGGCTGCCACCATTTGCTTAGCAGATGGTTTGTGACCGGTGAGGCACCCACATTTTGTTGCATTTTAGGTTTATATTCAAGGTTAGTGTGGTTGGCCTTAATTCGACCAGTAGCTGAATGTCTAGATTTTGATATGCAACTGTGGGACTAGTTACTAGGACTTGTCTTTATATTATGTTGACAGCCATTAAACAGCCAAAGCCAGTATTTCCATAATATTCTTTGTTCTTTGTTGTTGAGTATGTAATGCATACTCATTGGTTACACTTACATGTACATCCTGCGTCATAAAACACCGTTTATGAGTCATTATAAACGGATTTTTTGGGCGTTGGATTTATATTTATTATTTGCTTATTTAAGTTGCCTGTGGAGGTGACGCCTAGCGTATAAGAGACAATAGTCTTCCTGTAGAGCCGACACCTAGCGTCATAGTAAAGAACTAATTTAGGTATGCAGAGATCATTGCTGCACAAAAGTGGCCTGTTTGGCAGTCGCTAGTTCTGTCTTGTTTACGTTCGTAAGGGATTGTATTTTCACGAAACAGAAACCCTCCCGCCACCCTTTATAACTAAATGTCCATGTCGTTAACGTGTAATTGCTCTTTTAGATCATTATGGTAAAATGGCCAATTGTTAATGTACTAGATATATTATTACAGCATGTCATTTGACTATTGCTTTTGTGTCTTGAGTCTTAGACTTAGTATAAATGCAAAATTTTGCTTTTATATTTATGTAACACGTAAAGAGGTATAACTAACTACAAGTAAGTTAATTTTAACTGTTTCTTTCTTACAAACTGTCTACTATGATGTATAATCCTTACACACAGTAGGTTAATATGCCGAATATTTACGTGTAAATCATGACTGCTTTTACCTGGGCAATTTCCAGTATTTCTGGTGCTATGTCTATTAATATTTGTGTACATATTAATTTTGAGTACATATTACATTACTTAAGTTTGTATTCATGTTTAGGGCCGGTGGATCTCACGTTGTGTCGTATTGTTAAGTTTATATTCAGGGTTAGTATAGTTGGACTTAATTCGACCAGTAGTTGAATGTCTAGATTTTTATATGCAACTGTGGGACTAGTCACTAGGACTTGTCTTTCTATTATGTTGACAGTCGTTAAACAGCCAAGGCCAGTATTTCCATATAGACTTATATACATGAAATATACATGATTGTACATGGATACTATAATACGTTATTGTCCATATCACGTTCGTCGTAAACATGGTACTGGTTCTTGATGTCCCCGGCCCTGCAAGTGCTTAAAGTTGTTTTCATGAGGCGATGTACGATGTCAAATTCCCCACCTGTGGCGCCACTGTTGAGCAGTGTGGTATAACGTATCGCCGCAGTGGAGTTATTTTTTTCTGCAGTCTGACGTCCCAATCCTATCATGAGCATGCGCTGTTGTCTCGGTAACTGTAGGCAGAAATTACACAGTGGGTAGATGATGGGTAAGCAGTAGACGTTGTCCACTTATATTTTCAGAACGCTTTCAATAAAGTGCTACATCAATGCTACTTAAATTAAAAGTACATGGCGTAGGTGATGGTGTAATCAACTGGATAGGGAAGTGGCTTACATACAAAAGAGATAAATAGTAGATGGTGAGATTTCAAACTGGAAATCTGTTTTGAGGTGTTCCACAGGGTTCAGTATTAAAACTTATACTATTTTAATATATGTATATATATAATAAACGATTTTGAGAAATAACATATCTAGAAAAGTACTGAAACTTGCAGATGACACAACAGTATTCAGAAAGGTTATCAGTAAAACATATAAACTAGTGGAGTCTACCAGGCGCCGCCACTGACTCGGTGTCGAGTCAACACAGCGACTAGCAAGTCTCGTACGAGTATCTTTGAAGGTTTAGGTCGCCAACGCAGTGTATCGCGTGTTGTCATCTACGTCAACGAGAAGTGGGTGCATTCTTCGATCTCAATTTCTCAATATCAGGTTTTAATTGCGTCAAAAACTGGTCGCGTAGTTTTAGCGAAATATAATAAGCTGTCTTTCTTAATTGGGTGATTGCGCTGAATGGGTTCGATCATTCTAGTCCTAAAATGGCGTATTTGCATCATTGTAGAATAGGAACAAATTGTTCACATCGGCATCCATGAATTATGTGAGGCCGGTATAAATCCGTATGCTAGATAGTCCACCGAATACTGGCTGCATTTCTTCTTCTATGATATAATATTATTATATCATAATAACTGTCCTTTGCATAAAAAAACGATATCTTGGTTTTGCAAATAACTGCCGTAATTGTAAATGTGTATACAACATCGATATATAAAAGCGACGAGCATGAAGCTATTATAATGTTCCACTGCTGCAATATTCCGATCGTTTCAAAACAAGGTTATCTGAACAACCAAACGATATTTGTAGCAGCTCAGTTGAAATAAACCACGTTCGGGTAAAGTGTTTGTTCGAGTCGAGTCATTTTAATATGCACGATAATCCAACACTGCTCCTGCACCAGAAAACCACGCAGCGCCCCTTAGAACAACATACAAGATGTTTGCCCCTTGGCCACAAAAATCACCCCCAGGAGGTGATATCGCCCACGTCGAAAATCACTCCTTTATGGCATCAGTTTGAGGATATCAAACTAATCGATGCAAATGTTTCGCTGCGTAGTCCGCGTGATGTCATAGAAGGGAATAAGTTTATATATCTGCATTTTGCAAAGACTTTAATTTATCATCAGACATACAGCAATACAAGACACATTATCACTAATGCCCAACATAACAACGATGTCAAAACATATATTGGTTTATTTAGTAGAGTTGTGTACACATCATTGCATTTTACAAACAATAACTGTTCATTACAAATATAGAAAAGAACTCGAGACACAGAGACAAGAATTAAACCCTCCTCCATACTCTTATCACGATCTAAAGTGTGCGTTCAAATAATGATGTATGTTGTGGTCGGGTGTTTGCCACTTCAGTATTCAGTATTCAGCGGCAGACGTTTGTTTCATTTAAGGGCACCCTGTCGGACATAACCGATTCTTGTCAGCACTTTGTCCAGCGTCTGATGTTCTGGTATCAGGTTTAAGGCCAAAAAGGTAAGAATTTATATTAATTACAGAATGGCTTTCTTCCTTGTTTGTCTGACGGCACAGGGAGTGAGTGAGTAATGAGTAAGTAAGAGTGTAACTACAATATATGAAACTTACAGCTCACAAAACAATTGTAAATATATTCGCTCGCATTGTTGCATGTTTTGTGCATCTTCTTGGAACATTTGTAAATTCACAGTTCGCAGGACGTGTTTCGAAACAGAATAAAAATTGTCATACTTCATTAAATTCTGTTACTTGTCCAGTCCCACTTCCAAGTATACAGCTCTACATACATCATTTCAATCACACTAAATATGATCTTATGTTTCTCGAGCAATGACACGTTCATGCACAATACATATGCAACTTAACAGTAACCGACACGTTATATTTCGATACGATAATAATAAAGAAAATGTTTCCCTGTTTAGGGTCCTACAAAATATACCAAATGACCGGTAGGTGGCGCAACGAGTTCTCTGCTATCTTGGTTCGCTTGTTGGCTGTCTTCATACCATCTTGCCGCAGCATGAGAATTCCAGGTGCGTAAGCATGTCATAGGTGTTATTCCCTTTAGAAAACATCTACAAACTATTATCTGGACGGATCTTTACATTACTTTTGCGTTTTTGTCATCTTTTTTTATTTTCTTGTCAGAAGCATATGTCAAAAATATACAGCTTTGTTGTGTGTATCCTTTTTCTAATGATATGTACTAAGAGTCTGATTTGTGCTTAATATTAATGTTATTGAAGTCGATCATCAAACATGTTCTCTCTCGTAAAACAGAAACAATATCAAGAGTAATATTAGCTGTCGTAATATTCATGTATTAACCATATTAATTACAATATAAATCTATGTAGATTAATACAAGCACTCTTTGTGAGAATGTAACAGAAAGGTGCTTAGAATTTGTTTGGATTTAAACTATAGCAAAACGTCAATTTACATAATTTGTTTAATGTAAAACTAATACGCCAACTTGCGTGACAATTATGTAAGGATATAAAGGTAATTCGTGGTATCAGGTCAACGAAGACCATTTCGACAATCATTGCAGAAACCTAAAGAAATGAGGAAATTGGTTAGTTCTGTTAAGAAGGCATTTCAATCTATTTTATCATCCCAACTTGATGATGATTTACACCAATCACTTTAGCTTTCGTTTTCTTATTTATTTCATTCTTTGACGTGCTGGCATTGGTTGTCTAGCACCAGTCGTTGTTATAATTGTTTAACATGGTGAACATGTTTGTTTCACAGTCAGTGAAGTGGACTTCTGCAGCGGTCATCTATCGAGCGTCAGTATTGCAAAAATCTTGGTAAAGAAGGATGCTGACGCCATGTGCCGATGCAATATTTCATCGGATATACCTGCGACCCGAGGCTACGTTATAACAAAACTCAGCTCTCCTTCCGCTCAGTTATGTGTTCGTCATAACGCCACCGACACAAATTGTTTCGACGCAACACCGTTTAAGAATGTACCAGTTAGACTGGCAGGTTTTAGTAGCACGGAGATACACCTCAAGACTAACACATCCCTACCAAGTGGAGTTCTCTCAGTATACTTAGGTGAGTCAACTACACATTTAGCAAAGTTGGTTGGGGAAATGACGGCCCGTGAAGAAGGCACATTGGTCATACATTGGCCAAATGATTTGTGCTAGCTGGGCGCTGCCTTTTATTTTTGCTGGCGACTTTTACAGTCGCCAGTACTCTGCATGTGTAGTAAGATCAGTGAAAGCATAATACAAATAGACCAACAATGTGTATATTCACATATGGTAATGGAGTATATGTCTTTATATCAATGCATCCATAATTGTACGAACGCATACCAAAATAAAATGCGAACACACGATTTTACTTAGTGACTATTAAATATGAGCTCGATAGTCAAACAGTTCAGTTACTTCAGGTCATATACGTGGTTTACTTTGATTATGTGACTTTCACGCATTTGTACTTGTTTTGCAAAGTCCGCAATTTAGAACATAACTGTAATAACTATTTTCTTTTGTACAACATTTCAGAAAGTACAAACTTAACACCCGACACCAAATCAAAGCAGGTTTTTCAGAAAACAATCTAATCGTTCGCATGTCTCCAATTTGTCAACCTCTGTTGTGCAGAACGTCACTGTTTCTTGCTAGGTAGGTAAATCACAGCAGAAGAAAAAAGTGTTTCCTTGCTGACCTTAAGTACGCTAGCTACTTGGCTTTTGTCTAATGTGACGCAATTGTGTAAGAGCCATCTAAGACCGATACAATAAATAAAATGGGTGCGCACCAGAACACAGAGTCCCTAACTGAACCCAAATATATCTGCACACCTACGATTTCGTGTACTTTCAACGAAATAACTGATGTATGCGTAGTTATTAATCGTCCTGTATGCCTTTTCACACAGGGCCGACTTTTGGGAAGGTAAGCGTCGTGTGTTGGAATAGTAGGAAAAACGGGACAGCGGCTTCAACTAAAAGTACCCCGTCGACAACGATAACGAAAGAAATGAAGACTTCCGGGATAAATGTAACAACACAAACTACATCGGCAACAACTAATTTAATGACATCGAGAAATACACAAACCAAAGCAATTTCAACGACTCCAACGACACCAACGACTACGCCTGTAACAACGACATCGAGATCAATCATTGTAACAATGTCATCTATGACACGTCCAACGACCAAGCTATCTACTACTAAAGCTAAACCAACTACAAGAAAGCCAGCCCCACCAACTGCAACAACTACAACACTAACGCCAACTACAAGTACAACAATCACACCAACTGGAACGATTACAGCAGCCTCACCAACTGAAGGTACGCCAGACACACCAACAACAACAATAACAACGTCGACGCCAACTACAAACATGACTGACATATTGCAGGGAACAACTACAACTTGGAGACCAACCATGACAACGCAAGACACAACAACTACACGTGCACCAACACTGACCACGAAAACAAACAAGGGTCAAACGGAAACACCCACGCCATTATCAACAACAACTACCACTACAGCAATAAAAACAACCACAAAAACAGACACCACGAGATCAACAGCACGTGATTTTACAGTATATATCTACATACACCCGATACACAGATGTCTTCAACGAAAACACTGCTGCTTTCGAATCAACCACTGTCGACGACACTGGAGAAGTTGAGTTGGGAACTAACTTTACAACTAAAATGTATAATATGCCCGATACTTCGAAGAGTTTCAACGAGTTCATGTCAGGTAAGAGCGTTCGTTTCTTAAATCGGCGTTTGCATTATATGCAGCGTGCACTTTGTGTACTTATATTTCCATTTTTATATATCAACTGCGTGTTTGTGATGCAGTTAATTTACCCAGAATGTTAGTACATGTATTTCTGCATATTATTTCAATTAAGTGTTACTATTTCTGATGCGTTTATTTGTTAATGACAGAGCGCCATTTGCGGAGAATGGTGTATTAACAATTTGATTTGGAATATAACCTTTGTAAACGGCGTATGAAGAAGTGAACATAACAACGAATAATATTAAATAAACTGTTGTAAAACTGTATATGTCTTACTACATGCAATACTCGCACACAAACATGCCATTGAACTCATACTACCTTTAGCCCACTAGGTACTTGACTATTGTTCAACCAATATTGTACGAAACGACAAGCCATATCCCTCCATGGATAGCGACTCATTGGTATAAAAAGAACATTACGTTGTGTTCCACCTACGAGTGTTCGTCAGCACAGTTACATAGGTCGTATTAACATCTTGCATACATACATACATACATACATACATACATACATACATACATACATACATACATACATACATACATACATACATACATTGTGTCGGAAAATTGCAACGACTGAATGAGTATTTGAATTGATCTTCTTTGGCTTTCCCAAATGTCATCATGTGTGTTTGTGTGTTGGGGTGGGGGTGGGTGGGTGCGTGCGTGCGTGCGTGCGTGCGTGCGTGCGTGCGTACATGCGTGTNGTGTGTGTGTGTGTGTGTGTGTGTGTGTGTGTGTGTGTGTGTGTGTGTGTGTGTGTGTGTGTTTGTGTGTTTGCATGCCAGTGAACAAAACTATGTTCTTTTGTTTCGGCAGCCGTCATGACTGGGTTAGGGGAAATTATGGTTGTTCTCAGCATCTTCAGCGTCGTCTTGGTAGTGATCGTCATGTGAGATCAACCTTAATATCTTAAGATATTAAAAGCTTTAGTTTATTATATTGTCTCATGTTCCGACAAGTCGTAGCCACCGTCTGGTAAGTGACATGATCCGCTTCCTCCATCCATCTTGATCATGCACCGCCTCTCCTAAGTCAACAAGTGAAAGTCCAGTTGAATCATTTAGTTGGTCCATCCACATTGGGTTGGGACGTTTCCTCTTCCACGTTCCTTCCACCATGCCCAAAATTATTGCATTTCCCAGGCTTTCTTTAGCTCGCGTAACGTGTCCTGCTCGTAATCTTCATGTACCGAGTAGTTGTTGTATTTACTTAATATTCCAGTAGTTTCGGAAATGCTTCTTGTAATAAGAAATTGAACAAGTTATTCTTATTTACTGCATAGGTTATTGCATACATAGGTGTTTCTTCATTATGCAAGAACAATTACAGCATCATGTGTCTTTAATTGAGCATCGTTTATTTATGTTACAGGAAGAGAAGAAATAAGATATTGGAGATATGGAAAAGAGAAAGAAACTTTGCAGCTAACTGGAATAATTCCAGTACGATTGCTTTTGTGTAGATAAGAAACACAATCTAACTGATCTCAATTAACATCGTGTTTTAATTCTCAACATATGCATATGTATGATGATTGATTTGTATTATTGGTCCTGCTTGTCTATGTATCGTATACTTTTTCGTGAAATCACTAATAGTGACATAGCATATCACTTATATTGACTCATGACTCTGCATATATGTGCTGTTATTTATGCGTCACGTAGCAATGTGTACACGAGTAGGCTTCCAGTTGTTCTTAGGTATGTGATGCAATAACAGTGTAGATTATGAAATGAAGGTTATTTAATTTGCAATAATTTCGAAATCATTATTGAGCAATGATCCCCAGGCTCAAGTTAATATATA
>SDWI01001144.1:162934-174001 GCA_009193005.1 Lamellibrachia luymesi
CACACACACACACACACACACACACACACACACACACACACACACACACACACACACATACATACGCGCGCGCGCCACGCGGTCACACACGCACACATACACACAAAAAACACAACACTTCTAGGACATAATCCCCTTGACAAAATCCCCTCGCTAATAACCCGCCCCGGACAATATCCATCCTAGGACAACATTTCTCAAGGACAATATCCCCCAAACAATGTCACTCTTCATAAGCAGCACTAAAACAACATACAACAGTAAAAGAACATTCATGTTAACTCCATTGCCTACTCTGTTTAATATGTGATACTCTGGGTGACGGGTAATTCATAAAATCAAAGAAGAAGCATTTTTGAGTTTATATCTCAAACCTGGGTTCAAATCAAAACATCCATTCTTGTTGAAAAAAACATGGTTACCTGCTAAGTATATGTAATTGTCCAGAAGAAAATCAATAAGGCTCATTATGAATTTATGTAGATAATTATTTATTAATAATTATTATATGCATTTGGATTGGGGGTTTGTCTATGGGGATTTTGTCTATGGAAATTTTGTCAGGGGGTATTGTCATACGGGAGATTTCGTCCTAAGGGGTATTTTCTGGGAGGTATTGGTGGGGTATATTGTCCGGGGGGATTTTGCCCGGGGGAATGTGCCCTGATACCGAATATGTTGGGAGCAGTTATTGACCACCAAATATATCTCCGAACCCACCAACATCAACAATGTCGTCGATGAGGTGAAATATAGAAGGTGGAACATAAATAGTCTTACGCTTTGAAATAGACACTTGGGAAATGGTTAGGGCACCTCCCCTAGCCCACTGCCCAATACCGCTCTACGCTTGACACCAGAATAGAATGTGGTCGCCCAAAGGAAACTGGGAGAAGAACCGTAGAAAAAGAGATGAAAACTTGCAACCTGACCTTGAACATAATTACAAAAATCTGCAGACAGACAGCAGTGGCGCTCTCTTGTGAAAGCCGTGTGTGCCTCCTGCACGAAGAGGAATGAGCGAGTGAGAATAATGCTCAAGCGGAGTCTACCAGGAGGCGCCACTGACCCGTTGAGTCAGCACGGCGAGTGGCAAGTCTCGAGTGAGTATCGGTTCGACTTGGAAGGTTCAGATCGCCAACGTTGCGTATCGCGCATGTGTAGAAGATGTAATTTACATGTGTAGAAGATGTCAGCAAGATGTGGGGGATTTTTCAATGGAACCCCGCGCATCTTCTTCTATAAAAATTTCCCAGTATCAGGTTTTAACTTCTTCAAAAACTTGTCGTGAAGTTTTAAAGAAAGATAAAAAGCGTATGAGAATCCTTATGTTGGATACCCCACAGAATACTGGCTGAATTTCTTCTTCCATGATAGTGTTGCCCTATGAGCTGAAATATAATAGAATGTCATAATCGTTTACTTAACTGTCCTAAATTATTACGGCTTTATGCCGACGGTTTTCTCTGCATTTGTGTACCTGAATGCGTTACTTACATCATTCCGCATATGTTGCGGTAAAAAACGTTCATATATTATAAAACAAATTGTGTTTCGGGCCACTTTTAATCAGTTTTACAGAAAAAAATTGTGTTTCGGGCCACTTTTAATCAGTTTTACAGGAAAACAATTGAGGAAAGGATTGCGTGATAAACATGGCGCGTGTGCGATTTTCGCATTAGCAATACCTCGGTGCCATCAGAACCGCGAAGGCGATGTCTGTGCGTATTGAGCATACAATTACGCAACGTAAACAAATTAAGAAAAAACAATTAAGAAAATAGGCTCCAAAATTTTTTTCAAATGAAACAATTCTAAAAAAAAATTAATATTCTCCACAGTTTACATATTAAACGCATTTGTAGAGCACATACAGTCACTTCTAACGTAATATTTCATATTATATTTAATGAAATATTTGACGTTGCAAATATTATTTGTATGAAAATGATATGGTTGATATTAGATATTATGCGCATGCGCAACTACAAGGGGAAATATCATTGCATGTCATTGTTAATAATGAAAGTAATGTAAAAGACCGCATGGGTAAAATTATCTGTCGTTTGGTGAACAGAGGCTATTGTTTTTGTAATAAACAAAAATATACTGATGATATTGCATGTCATGCGCGTGGCAACTGTAAAGGGACAACTCATTGCATGTCATTGTTAATATAATTAAATTTAAAAGAATGCATGGGTTAAAGTATGTGTCGTTTGGTGAACAAAGGCTTTTTAAAAAATATACTGATGATATTGCATGACATGCGCATGCGTAACTGTATGGGGACAACGCATGCATGGGTTATTTTTATATGTCGTTTCATGGAAATTTATTTGTTTCTTTGTTGGTTTATTTCTTTTTCTTTCTTTCTTTCTTGAGGGAGGGATGGATGGAGGGACTAAGTAATGTGTGGTCACTCCCCGTGGTCACTGATAGCCATGCGTGACAGTAAAACAATCACTGACCAACGACATTTTGACTCCTCGGTTACTATGCGGGGATCCACAGCTGGCAGAACATATTTGGTCAATGACGTAACGTGACACTTCTGCAGTAGCCATAATTGACCCAATCACATATTGCTACCGGGATAAAACACTACGTCATGTAACATCGTGTGATTAAAACGTGATGTGGTGACTGAATCGCCGCCATTGTGCATTTCAACAATTATACATTCTACAAAACAGCATGGGTCGATTCAGCATGACGTCGCAGGATATTGCTGCGAAAATGGCCAACACAGAGTCCAAGTTTCATCATGCCAGCCGTCAGATACTCGTACTTAATGTAAGGGTCAATGAGGCGCAGACCCGCTACGATCACTCACTCGAGGTACGTCGACGTCCATTCCGCCACTCTTCGTTAGTACGACTCATGATATTGAAGAGTGTAAGCGACGCTTTCTACGAATACGCAACAAGGCGTGCAACTGAGATGGACGACTTTCTTTTAACCTTGATGGAATCCTTCTATTACAAAATGCAGAATACCATCAGTATAATGTTTAATTTCAAAAACAATAGCCTTCGTTCACGGAACGACAGATAATTTAACCCATGCGTGCTTTTACATTTAATTATATTAGCAATGGCATGCAATGAGTTGGCCCCTTAAAGTTGCGTATGCGCATGACCTGCAATATCATCAGTATAATAAAAAGCCTTTGTTCACCAAACGACAGATAATTTAACCCATGCATTATTTTCAATGTAATTATATTAGCAATGACATACAATGAGTTGTCCCTTTAAATTTGCGCATGCGCATGTTCAAAGTACAAAGCAGTTATCTTTGAGCCGACGTTGTGTCCAGTATAAAGGGTGCAAACAAGGACACGGAGTTACTAAATTAAACCAAATATATCTGCGTAGCTACGGGTTCGTGCTCTTCCAACCAAATAACTGATGTAGGTTTAGATATTAATTGACATGTATGCCTACTGTAGGTTTAGATATTAATTGGCATGTATGCCTACTCACACTGGGAAGACTTTTGGGGAAGGCAAGTGACGTGTGTTGGAATAGTAGAAAAAACCCTGCAACAACTAAAACAACCACTGCGGACACATCAAGAAAAAGACAAACAAAAGCAACCACACCTACGATGGGAATTACAAAAAAAATGGTGAAATTAACTAATAATAAACGGTGGTGTCCGAGAAAGAAACCGCTATATTCATTCCTAATGCAAGTAAGAGAAACATTGACACCGGGCCCGATGCTGAATTGACAACAAACCGAAAGAAATTATCGCAGAACACTCACTATTCAAACAGAACGGTTACAGTAAAAAACCTTCCCATCCCGAGGTCAGAGACACCCTCGCCCTGAACCTTCCTGGATTTCAACAAATATATGCTGCTAGGTGCGAATACTCATTTATTTTAACCATTCCAATGTCTTCCAAGGTCGCGACTCCGTACTATATACGTTCCTTTCACTGTTTATCACGCGACTTGAATTTTCGTGTTTACAAATCGCTACGCCTCTCAAATATCCATGTACATCAATCTTGTCTCACACCTTGTCTCTTCTTTTCTCGAAATGTCGTCTTGATCCTCTGGTCAATATCAGGTTTACTATCACCACATTTGTTTTTATACCACATTACACCCGTTTCTCCATTTTTCTCCACCGAACATGTTTACTCCACAAGGTCAACTCTCAAGGAAACTGATTGATACAAATCGTAATAACTAAGTGTCATAACGAATATAATGTAATGATTCCTAGACCCATTGCTATATAACAGAACCGCATACGTCATCAGCAATCATTACACGCCTAAACCCATGCTCCTGTTTCCCGCTGTTTATTTATCCGATTAATGACATGCTCTTAGAGTTCCTGTGTTTAAAGTATTCAGTGTTTGATGTAGAATTACTTTGATCGAAATCAGTTGTTTGGTTCCTTCCGTAGTTTTACTAACTTCGGTGGTGGTGAACGATGTATGGGCCAGTGTTAGTTTTATCACGTTTTAACACATTTATTTCATATACCAGATGAAATGCGTGGAATTATGACTCCAAATTTAGTAACATTATTAATAAAGTTTACCAACATTACACGTAGGTTTTAATAACACGCACTTGTGATTATGATCGTGTTATTTATTGTGCGAAATTAGCATAAAAACGAAACACTGAAGAAAACTTTATTTAATTACAGTTCCATATAGACATTAGCCTTCACGATAACGCGTTCATCAAAGGCGATCAGTTGGTTTATCTTGATGGAGAAAGCGAAACAATGCAATGTGTTGAGATGATGGTCCGTCGGTCCGTCGGTCCGTCGGTCCGTCGGTCCGTCGGTCCGTCGGTCCGTCCGTATTGCTTACTTGCTTGAGTGCGCGCTTGTGTGCGTCCGTGCGTGTGTCCGTGCGTGCGTGTGTGCGTGCGTGCGTGCGTCTGTCCGTCCTTGCAGCCGTCTCTCTCTATCTGACATAATGTCGGATGTTGCTATGGTTTCCACAGAAGACGTTGCCAAGCCAAACGTACCGCGGTCACGGCCGGACAGCGCAGTAACCCTCCTCAATCAACGGCTAGTGAGGACACAGACTGCAAACCTGTCTGTTTTACTGTTTGCTAAACATTAATTGTACCTTTATCGTACCAGCTTATGTGTACATTTCATGTTATTATCCTGATGTAGTTCTTTTCAACTGTGTACACTGTGCGGCAGGCATTGTATATTCCGTGGCAATTCTTTTCCTGCTATTTGAAAGTTAATACACTTGAGGAACTGCCCATTTCTAACCTACACAATAGTTGTGTTTTTCAAACAAATAGAGAAGGTTTGCCTGTCCTCATGATTTCAACCAAATTAACCGGAGGATTCACGAGTAATTCAGCTGCACGAGAAATGTGTGTGTGTGTGTGTGCGTGTGCGTGTGCGTGTGCGTGTGCGTGTGTGTGTACGCGTCATTCATCATGGCTATGCAAGTTTTTTTACAACGTAGCGTAGCCTATGGTCTTGCTTCAAAAACAAACCAGGATACCTGGTCGTTAGCATAATCATTTGTAATGTTTCCCGCATAAAAAGCTTATTCGGATATTCAATCAAATATCCAGCAAATGTGTATTTTAACAATGCGACAAGTTAAATCCCTAGCAAATGAGGTGTATTGTTTCCAAGCCAGAGAGTTGTGTTGGCCAACATAGTGGACCAGTGTCTAAAAAAAACACGTATGCTGCGTTCATCTCCAATGTGTCAGTTCAACATGTCACTCTCTTGTGTTATTTTGACATAAAACACGTTAGTGTAATTACTCACTAGATAGCGTGTCAGTCTCCTTTCAACTGCTACATGGTGCGTGAATTCTGGGAATTAATCCTAAAATACATGCTGAAACTAATCGTAGTGATTTATATTTAAATTAAAGCCTCTTTTACAGTGAGTTGCTTCGAATTAACTAATCCGAAATAGCGAGAGGAATTTTAGCGCGCGATAAGCAATCGCTTTCACAGTGAAAAGTTATTTCGGATTAGCGGACTAGCGGAATAGCCGCTATATTCAACGAGAATAGTCGCTAGATGGCGAAGTTGTATAATCTTGTGATGGTATA
The DNA here is from genome assembly GCA_009193005.1 of Lamellibrachia luymesi. Lineage (NCBI taxonomy): Eukaryota > Metazoa > Annelida > Polychaeta > Sabellida > Siboglinidae > Lamellibrachia > Lamellibrachia luymesi. Next base: position 169,007 of record SDWI01001144.1, read on the forward strand.
AACAGTCAATTTTCGCAAAATGGAGGCTACTGAGCAATATGTTTATTGTTTTTTTTTTTTTGTGTTCACGCAGTTTTAATTCAGTTTCATTCCTTGAAAATGGCTCAAGTTCGGCGACAGATTGAATGACAAACTACGTTCGAGATGGCGGAAGCACAATACCAGGAACATATCAATGATAATACTAGAACTCGAACTTGTTGTTGTCGTTATGCGAAATAGAAGGTGAAGGACGCTTCCAAAATCGCGCGAGATCTGAGCTTACACAGCGCTACCTAGCGTCGAACTAAGAAGCTTCTCCCTTTCACAGTGCAATTATGCTAGGATAACTTTTCTTCCGAAACATTAACCCGGTATTTTAGCGGAATAACTAATCCGGACTAAACAGTTTTCACAGTGGTTTTCTCCCGGCATAACTCGACTTATTCCGGACTAACTTCTCACTGTGAAATGGGCTTAAGCGTGGTGATTTATATTAAGCGTATATAAATACATTGCAATTGACACTTATTACCACAATTAATTGAGTTCAATTTAAGGAAGATGTCATTGGTTCTATCTGTGCTTGCAAACAAAATGAACGGAGATGTTAACCTTCTCAGTCATCCACGTTTTAAGTTTAACATATCTACACAATATATAATAATAATGCAAGCTTTGTGTCAATCCAATTCCCGGACAGTAGTTGAGAAGGAATGCCAACTAGAGAGTAATCTATCGTGTAGCTTTCCATGTAAGAACCTTTAATTTCAATATTTCATTACTCCTGGTAGTAATACTATTGACATTACATGTTTGTCAATATATTTGTTATTGCCAACATAGTCCGTCACATCAAATATAAAGTTCGTTGATCCCCTCGGTATACGGAACTTTTGTCAGCAATTACCTGAAACATGATCAATTTAATAAAATGTGGACCCACACCATTTCCGTCAATTTTAAATACACTAGTTCGGCGGCCGATTGGGGTAACTTCTTCATTTTCAGTGCTGCCAAAACGAGCAAACAGTTCAACAGTGTTTGAGAAATTTCAACATGTGTACAATTATATCATACTAGTCACACGATCACATCTCTAGAAACATTGATCACTAATTTGGTGGAACTTTTTTGTGTGCTCAGGAGAACTTGCACTGTGTCTAGTTGACGGTGTATTATTTTCTGGTGTCCCTTTGTATTTGTTACTTCTAATTGTACGCTGTATTTTCTTGTTTATCACGATACGCTGCATTTTCTTGTATGCATGCTTGTACACCGTCGCCGACAACAACGTGTGAATGCATACGCTCAAAAATAGTTGAATAACCGCTGTGTATGGGTTACCTCCATAGTCAATACCATGCATCTTGATCTTCGTCTTTCACGCACTCGATAAGGACCCCTCGCAAACGGCCCTGCTCCTGTATTAATGCAAAATACACAAGACCTGAGAGGTTGCATAGTAAACAAGAGAAATGAAACGTGAGGGCGCAAGATGAAAAACGGTGGTTTGATTCTAGAAGTGTGGCAAACAAACATTTCGTCTAGATGTTTATCGAAACACCCACTAAGAAAACGCGTATGCTGCGTTAATCTACAATATGTCAGTTCATTAACGACACAACGCCGTAAGTCAAAGATTAATATTTGAAGAACCTCTCTAGTGTTATTTTAACGTAAAACACTATAATGTCATTACCCACGAGGTGGCGTGTCAGTCTCCTCTCAACTCTTGTCCACATGGTGCGTTAATTCTGGGAATTAATCCTAAATGACATGATAAAACTTTGAGTGGGGAATACAAGTATATAAATATATTGCAATTTACAATTTTATTACAATTTAATCTAAGGGAAGTGGCATTCATTCTAGCTGTGCTTGAAAGCAAAATGTTAACTTTCTTGGTCATCCACATGTTACGTTTAACATTTTTACACAATACATAATAAAAATAATGCAAGCTTTGTTTATTCAAGCTACCATTCTTAAACCAGGGAGATTCCCGCACGTAAATTGAGAAGAAACGCCACCTAGTGAGTAATACGTTATTTGGCCTTCCATGTATGAACCTTTAATTACAATATTTCATTACCCGGTAGAACTTTTTAATTTGCAACTTCTTTCCATATACATGTGAAGCGTTGTTGCATATACTGGAAAAGGTCAACTGGCAAGTGCATTGTTCAATGATTGAACCACTGTAATCAAAGCTGTTAAACTTTAGGGAAATATTTTCTGAATGTGAATTCACGCTTCCCCGAGAACCAGTAATATATATATATATATATATATATATATATAGTAATTATAATAATGAAAGGTGACACAAATAGAATCGTTAGTACAGGAACTGAGGATACTTTACTTAGGTAGCTGTTTATCCAAATTCTAAATTATATTTAGCGTTGAATGTTCTTGCGTTGACATATTGTATCAAATCGGTTGGCAAATTATTCCATTGTTTTGGTCCATTAATGCTGATGTTGAAAGATATCTTCGTAGTTTTGTAGAGCGTATACACATTTTCAGATTTTTAGCGCTGCAATTCATTAATTCACTTGTAAACCAAAATTTACATTCCCTTTTGTACTGCTTCTTAACATGTGGAAATGATCGGTCGTATAATGCTTTAAGTTTAATTATAAAGCAATTGCATGCATTTTCAGTGGCATCACTTACAAGAACAATATCCCATGATACCTTTGAATGTTATATCTTTAAATTTAAGAATGTTTTCGTCTGTAAATCTCCTCACTTTTATGTTTTTGTGTGTAGTGAATAGTACAATGATTTTGCAATCCGCACTTACGTATGTTTTTTCCTTGTAATTCATAAGCTGGAACATTATTTCACAGCAACAAGGGTTTTTTGGTCAGAATTGTTGTCTTTTGTACTGTTTGCTAAACGTTAATTGTACCTTCATCGTACCAATTTGCGTTTGTACATTTCCTGTTATTTTCCTGGTGTACTTCTTTTCACATGTGTGTGCGCGGCACCACGGCACCACGGCACCACGGCACCACGGCACCACGGCACCACCAAAGACAGTATCGGCTTTAACAATGTTAAGTTTTAAGGCACTTGCCAATTTTAGCAAACTGCTCCACGAACATAGAGTGAACGTGGAGAAGATAAACGTTTCAGAAATTACGACGTTAATCGCTCAATTTCGAACACTTTGACCAAGCAGCAGGTGGCACAATTAGTAACAGATAATTCGTCCAAGCAATATTCAGCGAAGGCTCTCTACCAGTTGGCCGGCTTTGTGTCTGGAAAACCAGTCAGCAGTTCATTGTGGTAAGTTCTAACAATGAACGGCATTTCCTGCACGAAGCCAACCAGGTCAACGAGGAGGAACAATGCTACGCATTCAAGTGGTATTGTCTGGCTTCAGGCGCGTTCAATGTGTTAATTCCGCACTCGGTAAGTTGAGGCATTGCAATAACAACTGTGTCAACCTGAACAATATGACACATACACAGACACACCACGCACGCGTCCTAGGGAGCAGTATACAACACAACGTTCACGTTAGCAGAAATGGGCCTAATCACGACAACCCCATCAACGTACAATCGAACAAGTGGGATCTACAAACCACCATCTATACTAACATTCGGGGTGCCTTGGCAATCAAAATCGTTGAAATTAAAGTAATTAAAGATAACTACTGAGTGGATGTCCTAGCCGTCACTGAAGAAGAAGAAGAAATGTTTTTATTTGACCCATCATACATTTCACATAATACATATATATCCATGTTAAATTATAATTTTAAATAATACAGGTGTATATGGTTGTAAGTAAACATGGTATATATTAAGGTAAACAAACAAGTAAGGTCAGGAGACTCCTCTAAGTCTTTGAAAGTCGCTATCGAGGAGCCACCTTACAAAATTAAATTAAACTAAATCAGTTGGTCAAACATATATAATTCTTCCGAGAAAAGAAGAAGAAAGAAAAGAAACCATAATAATAATAATATCACCTCTGATTGTGTATTACTATTCTCGCTTGATTACGTGTGTTTGCAGTTTAGGCGCCTTTTAGTATAAGGTGACAGGTGGTTGTATTTTTTAATGTTTCATACATATATAGCAATTTGGCCTTGTGCATGAATCTTGATAATTAAAAAAAAAGTTTGGCATACTGAGCAAATCCTTGTAAACTGTGTGTATTAAGCTTTTCCTTAACTATAGTGGGAATATTATTAAGTAAAAATTGTAAATTATGCCGAAGACATTTCTTTGCAAATTCATGTTTAGTTTTATAAGTATATATTTCATTATTGATTCATGTATAATAATTATGTATGTCATAGTTGAAGATTATCCTCCAGTTTTGTAAATAAACTGGTAAATTGTTATGTAAATATTTATAATAACATTTTAATTGTTGTAATTTAAGAATGTCATCTACTTTTAACATGCTGAGTTTTTTATGGAGTGGCTCTGTGTGGGAATTATAGTTACTTAAGGTAATAATTCTCAATGCTTTCTTTTGAAGTTTTATTATTCTATTTGTTTGAAAACCCTAAGTCATGATGCAATAATTAATGTGTGGTACAATTAATGATTTATATCATAACGTTTTAATTTGTTTTGATAACACATGTTTTAATTTATTTAAAATACCAAACATGAGTTTGAAATTTTTTCAGTATGTCTTTCCAGTTCAGATTTGTATCAATAATTAAATTTAAGAAATTAAATTTCTTAACTTGTTCAATATTTATATTATCTATCTTCAGAGTAAGCGTCTGTACATTTTTATGTGTCCTTTGGAATGTCATACAGTTAGATTTTGCAATGTTTAATGATAATTTATTTATTTTGAGCCATTCATTTATTTTTTAAAGTTCATCATTTATTAAAGATTCTAAATTGTCATTTTGTAGGTTACCATTAAAAGTATTTAAGGTACTTGATAATGTTGTGTCATCAGCATAAATGATGAAATTAAACATTTTACTGGCTTGTGCAAAATCATTGATATATATATATATATATATAT
>SDWI01001145.1:0-14299 GCA_009193005.1 Lamellibrachia luymesi
CACGTAAAACGTACATTATATTATAAAAAATATACTGCAGCCACGAGGTAGACATATTAGCAAAGCAGGTTATTTGACAATATATACTACAAAAAGGTAGAGGGTCACTAACAATTCCATAGCAATATATACGGTGCTCAACGGTAGCACGAACAGGGTTCTAGCGAACAAAGCTAGAACGATCATAGTACTGGCGATTACAAGCCAAAGTATACATTAGTTCACCAGATATATTTCTGAATAATGTAGCACATATGAAATGAGTCTAAAATTTAAAATGTGTAATATGATGACATTAACAGTGCGGTATTTGTCTACTTTAGAACAACACGTATTCTAAATGTACTTGCAACAATATACAATTCACTTGACAGCATACTTAATAAAACGTTCCCATTAAACAACTTCTATGGAATCGCCTTCGTTTCACGCACGTCGTGATTTCGGCTACCTTGGCAGAGGTGTAAACGTTCATTGGCAACAAGCGGACAGTTTCACACGCGTCTGGCGGTAGAACTGTCGCACGTCTTTCCGGAATATAGCGCTGGCGACGCCGTAGATGAACGGGTTGACAACAGAGTTTACAACAATTAATCGCTGCAATACCTCTGGAATGGGAATTGCCAGTTTATCCAATGACCCTGGCAGCCAGCAGAACACGAATACAATCGTGATGATGAATAGCAATGCAACATTTGCACTGGTCTTTGTTTGTTTCGCAACTGTTTTGTTTCTAGTCGTCAGAGGAGCTGATGTCCCAGCACCAGGAATGGTCGTACGTCTGCTCGCAATAACCGACGTTTCTTCAACCTTTGTCAACACATTCGAAGGCCCCATACCAATGGGACGAGCAACGTCATCCACTGCTTTGATTACTTTCACTTTCGTGGTAACATTTGAAGATCCCCGATCAACAACACATAAAGCGTTCTCAACTGATCTGATTTGGTTAATGTTCGTTGTCATATTTGAAGGTTCTGTATTTGGTTGGCGGCTCTGCGTATTAGTGAACACACGGGAAGACCCCGGTTCAGATGGGCTTGAATCATGTTGTGACATCCCGTGTAAAACAGCGACCTGGTTTCGCGAGGATCGTGCCCTCACTAGCAGCGTAACCGCCATCAATATATAAAAAGTCGTCATTGTGGATATGCACACTAGAGCCACACATGAATTATACACTCGTCTGAACTGGTCGTATCTATAAAGCCTCGCAACAGTATTCACTGATGTGCCTACAACTGCAATTACAGCAATGATAATCAAAGCCTTCTTCGCTCGCTGTGCGTTCACGTTGAACGTGTATGGACGTTTGACAGCCACAAAACGCTCGATTGACACAAACACCAGAAGAAAAGACGATAACAAGATCGACAGATTGATGACATAGAGTATTGCCTCCATTTTCACCAAGTCTTTCTGCGTTGCACTAAGGACGATTCCACAGACACAGACGGCCGAATCAGCGACAGCCAGTGCAAACATATACACTCTCGTTGATGTTGTCATCTTTCGGATATAAACTGCTATTACAAGCAGATTGCCCGGCAATCCCAGCACACACAGGAGCAAGACAACAATAACAACATCCTCTGTATATGTTGATTTACTGGAATCGAATGTAACATTTAAGACATTCTGCAGAAAAATTGTGCCGTTGGTCCCGTTGGGTGTATTCCAAGACTCCATGTTGACGGCTGGCTCGCAGCTGAAGATTACACTGCGCGGATTGTGACACCATTGGCCAGTTACCTGTAACATCATTAGATAATATGAAGCCTCTATGAGCTAGACAGTAAATAAGAATAAGTAGACTTTCCACAGCACATTGCATTTCATCCCACCTACTGAAACTACATAAAGTCTGTCCAAAATGCAAGATCAAGGCACAATATTATTGTACGCATCCAAGCGCATATTCAAGAGCATATGCAATTTACGATAATTTATCGGTAGCGTGTGGGTCATTTTGAATGATTATGTGCAGGTGGTAAGATACTTACTGCATCATGTCTGCGTGTCATCGGTTAATTAAATACAGAACGTATTGCAGTTGGCTGCCAAATGACGTTGTAACAGGCAGTGCGTATTAACGCCGACTTTGCGGATGCATTTATAACAAATATTTCAAACAAAATAACACGACAGGACAGTGGATAGCACCTGCTAGTATCTAATCTTCACGTTATACGCGTGCATAATCGATAGTTTAAATCTCAAGACACCGACTAACGCCTGTTATATCGAAACTGATGCGTATGCATATATGTGAACTTTACATCGAAGCGCCTGCGTATGTATGTGTGAACATTGTTCTACGATTACTTTTGTTCAAATAAATGCTTTGTTGCGCTTTCAAGCAACATTGTTGAAACTATTCGACAAATGTATTTATTTATTTGTGAACTGTTGCCACCTGGGGGCGTCGACATGAACAATTGGAATGTATGAAGTTCATGAATAGATTAATGAAGTTTATTTCAACACAAAGAAGCAAAGCAGAACATTAGGTTCGAGTTAGTAATGTCATATTATATTTTTTAAATGCGAAGAATCATATATATTACTAATAATACTTGCCCTATAGCAATACTTATGATACTACACAATTATAGTATACACAGTAGCATGCATGAGTTATTATGATATATTATTACATAAACATAATTCTAGAAGCATACCGACCAGCTTCAAGAGAACCGGGCATATATTTTATTTAATATATTTTCCAACGATGTGAACATTATTTCTAACACTAATTTAGAACGTATACTAAAAGTTCATTGGAATATTTCTAGAAGTTGTATATATTTTGTTAGTCTTGTTGTCGTAGTGTCACGAAAACACTTGCGAAATGTAAACGAAGTGGGATCCCGACAACAGTAAAGTTCTCTTTGAACGCGGGATGTCTCAATCCAATAAAAAAGCAACGACATGTAATAGCAGTATCGGACACGAGTGATGTTGGGGCCGTCGATGGCATCGCGGACGGAGCAGTAGTTTATGCGAGGACGATTTATTGGAAGCGGAAAACATAATTATTATCAATGCGCTAGCAAATAGGAATTACCGGAGTGTTTACACTATGGACATTTAGTATTATACATTATATCAATATAATTATAGTAAGTGAATAGTTTATTATACTGTTATGGCAATAATATGCAATGAGTGATTGACGGAAATACGCGTGACGGTCACTCAGCCTCTGACACTACCTAGGTTGGCCTTGGGTGTGTGCATTGATTCTTCGAAAAGAATTCGGTTGGCTGCGATCACATCGGATGGTATATAAACATCAATCCTACCCTAAATGATATTAATAAATAGTTTTCACAATTTGCAAGATTTTGCCTTGTAACACAAACACAGTTTAGGCTGAACCTTAGTTACACGACATGTTTACATACCTATAGCAATAATCCGCAGTAGCTTGAATTTCGAAGTCCAGGAGATTTCGTACTCACCAAAAAACACCAACTGCACCCACATTGGAACCTCCTACTGTTCCTCCCATTGAATATCACCAAAAACGTCAAACTGTACACAAAACCCTACACTCCGGGATGTTCTTCTTTTCTTGGAAGCCGGGAGTTTATCTACAAAACGTATTTTATAAATTTATTTTAAACAAAATGTTGTATAATTCATTAATTAGTGTTAATAATAGAGTTACTTGAATTATAATAATATAAATAAACATCCAGCATTACAATGGTGCTTAAACATCTACATAGTTCAACCATAGTCCAGGGATTGTTGCTGTGACTTAACGATTTTTCACCAGAACCTGCCATGCACGTTGGCTAGGTCAGCTAAGGTATTTACTTTTAAGGTATTTACCTTTAATCTATGTCCGTCCTGCCTCACCTTTAAGAGTACACAACAGTGCTGTGTCCAAGTACTGGCAATATTGTTCTCCTTCCTCAATTATCTTACCTTTCTGAATAGTTTGTTGTTGTGCGATGACAAGTCATTATTACACTGAGGTAAATGTCACCTTTGAGAGTTTGTATTTTTATATAAGTTAAGTTTTCTCTTCAATCGAAAGGGGTTGACCAAACATTGGTCGTGTTCCGTCGCGTCGCGGAAGCAGTTCGTGAATTGTCTTTATATCGCAAGGCGAGAGTGACGTCAAACGTCTGTCGAGCGAAGTTTGTGACGCTATTCTTCATGCATCCACTCTCCTTTCGATACATATACACTGTGTATGATTGACTAAAAATGAGCAGTCAACATGGATTCAGTTAACACTTCCTACTGGACCAACAATTCAAGTTTTCTGCAAAATTACATCTCGAATTTGACGGCGAGCAACGCTACACAGCCGGTGGATGTCCACAGTGTTACCGTGTTTGATTTGTGTAGCCAATCTGCTTGAAATTGCGGTTTATATCGTAAAGATGACAACATCAACTAGAGTGGGCATGTTTACAATGTCTGTTGTTGTGGACTCGTCTTTAATACGACGGACTTGTTGATAGTGAATGTTGCGAAGTATCCTTCGGATATAGCACTCACCGTCTCGGTGTGTGTTGTAGTGTTTGTCTAGATCGAGCGTCTTGTAGCGGCGAGATATCCGTACGCATTCAACTTTCCTCGAGCGAAGTTGTCTCTCCGTAGGGGTGGGTGCGATTACACACCCAGCAGTGACGACAGCGGCAATATCATACGTGATATGTGAAATTTGCAGAAGTTTGGAATATGTTGAGGCAGTGCTAATAGCCTGTGTGCACGAGCGATCAATTGCCAAATTGGTCGAATCGATCGCAATGTTTCGCGATATTTGAGAAGCAGTTCTTGATGTCAATGTGTTGCTATCATTAATGCGTTTGAATTGCGCCGGGTTCCTCATTGACAGGGAGTCGGCGGCGACTGTGAAGCAGCGGCCAATCACCGACCGTCTAGAGGTGCATTCGTCGTGACCTTTTATCAAAGTTCAAATTGGGAGTGGCGCTAGTCAACATGTAGATACTATGTAGATAGTAGATAAGCCGGGTGAGTAATGAACACGTCTCCCAATAGATGAAATGTGTAAAGTGTATACTTGGATACCGTGTTATATAAGAACACACTTTTTAATTGTCTACGGCGTACGCCTATATCATACTACGAAATATGTGTTTGATATGTAATTTTACAGCACGGTCATACACATCAATATAATTCTAACTATGTTGTATTCCGACATTAGCGTGTTTGTAATATATTTTGCTTTGTTTGGATATACATTTGGAAGTTTTTTCCCCAACATATCATTCTATCTCTCAGCCTCTATCGACGTGATGATTGTAATAGTAATTATATATTATGCTATTATATATGAATGGTTAATTAACAACGTGAAACAACAATCTTAATGTCGGTAAGCATCAATGTATATAACAATTTGTAAAACCTAAATTGAACTTAGTATGTCATTATACGAAACGTTTCCACAAAAGATTAAAAATAACAAAAACTTGTTCAAACAAAAAACAAAGATTTGTTTATGTATATTAATACATATGGTCATGCTGATTTTATTATATATATATATATATATATAAATAAATAAATAAATANTACATACGCCCTTCCTTGCATTAATTGGACACCAACATTACCTTTGTATTAAAGTGAAAGGCTGCCATCCCAGCATGCTCAGCGAATGTTGTCACTTTACATCTCGCCTACACCCAACTTCAATTATTTGTTCAAATACTTCACATGTATTTTATATATATTCAGCTTTAGGGTAACTCTAGACAACTTCCTTAACTTAAATGTAACAGTAATTCTAACTTACTTACTTAATCTAACTCTAATCTACTCCTTAACATCACCCTTTCTGTATTCCTTAAGCCTTTGCATTATTTGTGACACCAACATTATATTTGTATTAAAGTATAAGGCTGCCTTCCCAGCATGCTCAGCGAAGGTTGTCATTTTAAACCACGCCTACACACAACTTCAATTATTTGATCAATTACTTCACATGTTTCGATGTTGTGTCGAAATTCAATAGGTCTACGTTGCACATTTGTCTGCATTATCTCAGTGTTAGGGGATAAGTCGCTGGAGTCCCCCTAAATATGGGCCAGGTATTAATGAGGGGTGTGTGGCAGGGGAATCAACTTCCCAGCACAGTCCTGTTTGGTGGTCCAACCAATCTCCCACCAATCCCACTTAATTTTTATGCCAACCTAAATATTAGGAAGGCTGGAAATTCGCCTGCATACACAGAGTGTAGTGCACTAAATCAAAGAGTATAATATTATCATGAAAACAGCTTAGTTATACAAATAAAAAACACACTTCATAATATTTCCATTATTTGTGCAGCTAAACATTAGGTCGGGCGGTAGATATTTATGTTCTTTCTTGTTCTTCGAGATACACAGGCTGATAAATAAATATCTTGCCATGCGTAACATTTTTCAATAGTGGCGATATTGATATACTATGCAAAAATTTCCTACGATGTTTGTCGAAATTGCATTATTATCTTAAGTAAACCAAACATTTCCACAAATTGAACTAATTAATATGACGACGCAAATCGCTTAACTTTAGAATATTAATAATTTAACTAGAATGTCCAGTTTTAGTCACGCTAAAAGCATATTTTAAAAGTAGCAATTTATTATCCATATTGAGAGTTTTATACTATAATAGGCTAGCGACTGACAGACAACCGCCAGGCCAAGATGGCGGCTGAGTGACGTCACATATACAAGCTCACACGCCATCCAGTTATATAGAGATTAGTTAGTATGATTGGCAACTGGCGTGTTCGTAACTTTCAATATGACATAAGCCAACGCAGGTTACAATATGACTGGCGTATCTTCCGAAGTGATTGGCTACAACGAGATTGGCGCCATCGTAGGTTATGATATGACTGGCGTAATTGTAGTGTTTGAAATGATTGGCGCTATCGAACATGCATTTCGCATACGAATACAAATGTGCAAAATAATAATAATATTAATAATAGCAATGATGACAATATTAATAATACACAAGCCCACATGAGATACTGGATATGGCATACAAAATTATCAAATAGTTAAATGTATTGCTTAGAAAAATACCGAACACGCACATGTAAGCCCATAATTTATGTAACCATCTACTCAACATGATACTCTCTGTGTAAATGTCTTCTTGCAATAGCGATTTTTATCTACTTTGTCAGCCGACACGACAACTATTATGCGGCAAGGATGGGTCGTGTAGACACCGTGTGCGCGATTAATAAATTTGGATTGGTTCCAATCTCTTTAATATTTATCCCCGATTTTGAAGCAGTGGTAAAGCAGCTACAGGAAACAGGTGAACCATTCGCGACTCAGCTCGTGAATGGCGCAAGCCAGGATGTACATCGTAGTGTCTAAACATGTTGCCTCTCACAACGGACACATAATTTAGTTGTTCGTCACTAACGTACCTCAGATGACATACAAAATGTGCAGTTTTAAACAAGACGTTGTGACTAGAGGAGAGCTGGTATTTTATTACTGCTGGTTTCATACAATCAAAATATGGCATGTCGTAAAAAGCAAGAATGTCGTAAACAAATAAGTAGGAGTCATCTGATGAAATGGGTAGCGGTCATATATCATCCTGCAAAACAAACATTTTCTTTGATAGATACGGTAAACTCGGCAATTGTACGAGTGCCTGGGTGCCTGCGTACGTCACGTATAATATTCCCTACGTCCCCATTTCCTAAAACAACTAGCAACGAAACAATATACCCAAAGAAAAAATCCATTGAATTGACCCTGTCCAATATAACGTAACATGTGGATCAATATAAACGAACGGTATTTTGGACTACTATGCCATAGTCAACATATAACATTTTCTCCTAAATGCCTGGTTGAATAGTTGCCATATTATGCCTATTGGTGCCTATCAGTGACGAGTTTCAACTGAACTAGCGGAAAGCGCAACATTGATAGTTTCCTCTGATATATCGGGTCATGTTCAGAACTGGTACAACATACCTTCCCTACCATTATATAGATGTGGCAATCATTGCATGTTTATGTGTTTGGTGTGATTATTTAATGAGAAACATGCCTTACACGTGTGTCTGTGTTTTATTGCAAGAGGCATATGCTCATATCGTAAACAAAATGACCCAGTACGTTTCGCTCTTCGCGGGGAAAGGAGGTCACTCGGTGGCATACAAGGGTAGATGCGGGGAAAGTTAAGTTGGTGAATTATATAATGACCCGGGAGCGCAGGCTGAGAAAGAGAATAATGGTGCAGAGAGAAATGTATTTGAATACATTCAATCAGTGCATCCTGAAATTATCACGGGAAAATTATATTGAGACAACAACATAATTTGGATATGAACCAAATGGCAAGGTTATAAACTATCCAGAATTAGTCGAACTCGTAGATGATTATGCGGTATCAATTGCCGGCCAGCGGCTTGAAATCATAATTGTTCACTTGATAAACTGTAAAGTTAGCATCGCCACCAATAGACGTAGTATAGCGAATGAATCTTGACACCGTAGTGCTCACAGCATATGTTATCTGGTCGTCGACGACGCATTGGTACCACGTTAGTATCATTGGTACCACGTTAGTATCATTGGTACCACGCTAGTATCATTATCTTCGAACTGAACGTACGCTTAGCTGATTGGATAAGTTTACCTATGAATTGTTTTATGGTGGCATATTTTACATACGATATTAAATATGTTTCCTCAAGTTGGTTGAGCCCATCGCCAAACCGATTCACTTATGTCCAGATGTGTAGTGTGTGACTAGTTTAAGTAATGTGCGCAGTATATTTAATAGAAAAATGCCTATTTTGTTCAAATCATCGAAATAATTTACTTTAGTCGTTATATCTGGTAAAGATCAAAATAGTGGAAATCCAAAATGGTAAATACGATGTGGGTCAACGCTGATCGTGAACGTGACCTCCATCATCATGCTGCTCAAATGAAAAAGTTATGAAAATTCACCAATGAACAAACTCGTGATTTTAAGCATTATGATTTTCACTTAAGTTAATGCTGGAACAAATATTAATTAATTTAATAGTTTGTCTGGTAAAAAAAAACTAGATACAAAAGTTACAAAACGAGCTAGCATGTTGCAGTGGATACTATATGTAGGTTTGGTTCTTAGCAAAATTAATTTGAAATGAGACTAGCAAACATAAACTTTATTAAGCTCTTACAACTGTGCTGACACGTCGAGAAATAATGTTAGCTAATGCTTTGTTGTTTATCCTTTTAATTAAAACGGCGCGCGCCGACAAAATAGTTAAAACGGCACTCACCATATAATACACAGCTGTAGGGTCGTCTGCTGGGCGTAATTTAGTAATTATCTCAAATGTCAAATTCGTTAGTACAAAACATAGAATACACTTCACTGAAACAGTGAGAAACTGGCTATTAAAGACAGCGTTAAGCCCGCCATCAAGCATCAACAAACTGTGCGTAAAAAGAAGGTTACATACTAGAGCAAGGTCATCCCAGGACAGATAGTTCGCACATATGACACGTAGTCCATCATCCGTTAGTCCGCAATTGTCAAGTCTGCAAATGCGAAACTTTATTTAATAATACTAATCACCATTCTGCGCGAGCGATATTTATATATCTATATATAATGCGCTGTCGTCCAGTTTTATGACTTGCTAAAAATTAATCTGCAATAGCGACCACTAAATGCGAAATGACGCTGACATTGAAATTAATTATGTGAACATGGAAAAACATAAGACACATATTTGAAATATTATTTAAAAGCGCTGCTGTTCAACTGTTTCTGACGTTGGCCTGCAAAATGCTACACATTCTTATAATACTACACTTGGTATGTTTGTTTGTTTGTCGTTCCTCCTAGACGCTATGCGTCTCGGGCCCCAATGTGTCAGGTGTTCATCTACGACATCACTGTCGGGTCGGCATAATACAATTTGTTTACGTTACCTTTTCCATGAATACAAATTTCCATCCTCCCGTCGGTATAATTTGGTAGTTCTTAAATAACTGTCATGGTAACGATATTAAAAAACGTTATCACAGCGATGCCTTTCTATGCCTTGTTAATTGGTGCTGCCAGTCAATATCGTTATGGCTCCGTGGAACGCAATTTTCGAAATTGCTACATAATATTAGCAGTTACAGTAACGTCAAGCGAACCTTGCACTCGTATAATGTAACCTATGACAAAAGCAGAACAGAAGCACGATGTTGTGAATAACAGTAGGTAATGTTTTGTTCGACAATTGTATGCGATAAGTACATAGCGTAAAGTTATGCGCTTACAGTTATTGTTCCATTCGCGGCAGTGAAGTAACAACTCTGGACATAGATGTCACGCAGGACATGTGACTGAACACTGTGACAGGTTTCTCGTCACGGTCGCTTCCGACACTGTAAGAAACGCAGATGATACATCATCATCATGTCGTGCCATCCCCTCCCCGAAAGTCAGCTATGTCAAAGTTGTGATACAATAAAGTGGGTGGCTTTAAGTAATTAATTGCAATTAATTTATTGGAATAACGTGCTTAAGAATAAGACAGCAATATAATGTTGGAACATTCTAAAAAATGCAATTGAGGATATGACATATGGTTGGTACATTTCTGCACATTGAATTGCATACACGTGAATACCAGTTTCCTGACAAGAACCATCATATTAGCGTTTTGGGATGTGGAGTTATTAACCACATGTTCCAAAGCCTGGTAGTCAGTGTGAAATAGCATACGTTTAATGCACAGTTGTGCCAGTTGTGGAAGGAGATCTGTTGAATTGTCCAATTTGAATGCCATTCTAAAAACAACAATGTGAGCCGAAAACAGCCCCATAACCTGCCGAGCCAGCTACTTATGAAAATAAATAGAGGAATTATGCTGTAATATATCGATCTTACGTGAACATTGCGTTGAAAGCAGACAAGAAAGCATTGCCTTTGAAGACAATCTGACATGTTGGAAGGGTTTTGTAAGCCCGATGGAACGATTTAATAAACGCCTTCAGAAACATCTTCTAGAAATGACGACAGAACATGCGAAATTAGGAAGACCCATACATTTGCTGTAATTGCTGCAGTGTCACGTTCGTCTTTGTAAGTACATCATCAATCAGTGCCTGACATTTAATTAGTTTATACAGAGGCAGGCGAACATAAAAAGAGTATCGAGTTCAATGTCACGTCAGAGTAGTAGAAGGCTGGAAAGTCTTTCCTTTGTAAACAGGTGTTCCTATTAGGCCACATAAAGATAGGATATAACGTATCTTTGACCCAAAAGCTTCTTCGGATAACGATATTATCATAAATTCATTAAGCATATGTAGAATGTGTGGTACATTCAGCTGTCGACGTGCAACCAGTTGAACCGCTGAACTGAAAGGTTAAAATACAAATACAGCTAGATTTAAAGCCCATCGACAGACTGGTGTCTACATAATAGAGCCCAATAATTGACAAATATCTGCTGAGATGAGAACAAAGTGGATTCCCAATAATGCTGGACAAATTAAGCCATGTGAATTGTTTTAATAACATAACAAATGTGTGTGCAAAGTGCAAAAAAAGTATGATGACTGTAGAACACCAACGAATTTTAAAATGACGTCATCAACGCTAAACAACTTGGATGACAAATGCTGTGTTGTAACAGTGCTTGTAAGTACCAAGTTTTGAGCAATTGTACAAGTAATTCCCGAAATGTGGTACCAATTGTAATGGTAAAATAAAATGCCGGCCATATCACAAAATATAGTAGTAAGAGCAAAATGCTATAGACATAGCACAACATGTAATAGTATGAACAAAATGTTATAGAAATAGCACAAAATGTAGCTGTAAGAACACAATGCTGTAGAAATAGTACAATATGTGACTTGGTAAAAACAAATAATGCTAACGTCATAACAAAACAAATAATTGTAAATCCAAGCCGCATGGCAAACCCAATGCAACAGTCAACTAAGTGCCGTTAAGCCTACACTTGTATCCAGGATGTGTAAAAAGGGCACATCCCGCTAGAGGGCAAATAGTTACAGAAATGTAACCGTAGCAACATATATTATGTTAATACTTATAGTAATCAATATATGGATCCATCATCAGTTAAATGAAAAACCACCAACATTGGATTATAATGGAAATAATTGTGTAGGTCAATGGAAATCCAAACACATATGTTTCTGTAGTGTCGATTAACTAGGGACATCATTCGTACAAACGGTTAAGTCCGTGTACAAGTGCGTCGCGAATAGTAGTATAGTATTTGACATACACCGTGTGTTTGTGATTTACTCCATCATCATGCATAACATCTTGTTGACAGAATTTGACCCCTTTACGTGGCAACCAGGTAATGTGGGTATCACCCTGGGAGTATCGCTTCAACTCTGCATTCGCTGCTTTAATTTGTTGTTGATACGACTTAACATACCTGCATTTAAATCGAAAAAGGAGTTCACACACATATAGTCGACAGCAGGAAGATTGTGTAAATATGTCACTGACTAGAGCAATGATTTATCCAGCCACATGTACACCATTGCATGTCTCACTTGAGATATAATTTTCGCCTATGCGACATGATCTGAGGATTATCCCGAATAATGTATTGCGACATATGTCGAATCGATTGAATACGATCTCCAAGCTTAGACACAAATATAACATCCAATAAAAGCAGCTATAGACCAAATGACATGCCACGTCAACTATCACCCGTCGATTCCAAACGGGCAACGATACGATGCCCAACGATAACTACTTATATCATATTATAAAGAAACCATCAATAAGGGTAGTAAGTATTGCTCAATCACCACAATTATATCGATGACATATATCTGATACTTCATAGCAGAGCAATGCATTTAATTCGTAACACTCATTTGCTACAAATGAACTAATGGGAGCGAAGGGAGATGTTGTTTTTAAGACAACAGTTGCCCTCCTGTAGCTGATTGTCGAGGCCGTTCGCCGTACAAGAGATCGTCACATTTTTGAATGGTTGTTTAGTCTTAATGACACTGGCGTTGATCATAAAACGTGGGTAAACTGCAAAAAGTAAATCAGACACTGATTACTATACTGCGAAAAAAAAATTTCCCTCATAATTCCTTCAAACCACTCAAACTCTTCGCCTATAAATACAGCAGCATCGAGGCGTTATCAGATCAGAAGCGAAAACATGAGCCGTCGTCGTCGCAAAAGTTACACATCTTTGGTATTTGCCTAGATGTCATTCTGCCGTTGGAACAAACAGACTGATCGCAGCCGTTAAAATCTACATAACTACGCAACATATATCCAACATAAACTCTTGATGATCAACTAAAATACACAGCAAATACTTTTGAAAAAGCTAGAGAAACCTCAGCAAAAAACACCTTTTTGTTTCGCGAAAACCAAAAAGCATTAAATGACCACAACACGAATATAGCGAATGATAAACATTGACCGCTATTGGACATATACTGTCACGCGGGATTTCCGCTTACCGACGTTAGTTATCTAACATCCGCTAGGAGTCGCATTAGTTGTCTACGAATACGATAGGCGTCAACTCTACGACGTCAATAGGTAATTATATTTAATAAACAAAATATTAATACAACGCCATCAACCCGCCTATGAGGCTTCGTAAACGGTGTTAAGAATGATGGAGTATTAACCAATGGACGTCGTGCCGCGCCTCGCACCTGATCACCTCTCACTTCCGGGACCGACAGCTCCGTCGCTTCAATATGCAAGATGTTCAGAACAAGTGTCCCTGTAAATGTCTAGTAATTTTTTCATTATCCTAATAATCAGGAGGCTAGCTCTTTTTATCAGTTTGTAATGTTATTTTGCATTTGTTGTACGGTTGTTCACTCTGGTTTACAATTATGCAGGCATTTGACATGTAATTGACAAGGAGTCTGGAAAACGTTTGAAATTAAACATGTAGTCAACACTTTTTCATTTATATTAGTTTAATCTTAATAAACATGAGGTAATCTACTTCATCAATGTCTTCAATAATTATGTATATTCAGATTCGTGGTACTTTTGTACTTTAAAAAATATGTTTAATCTGTAATACTCTTGTCGTAATCTATTTAATATAAATGAATGGAACAAACTATTTATTATCTATGTAGCAGAATGGCGGGTTACACATGTATGAACAATTGTTAGACGTTCGATGAACCATTGACTTCCTTGTTCATCAATCAATTTAGTATCTTTATTGCGGACTCAAAAGTACGTGTTTATATTGAAGGCACATATATATATATATATATATATATATATA
>SDWI01001145.1:58843-78912 GCA_009193005.1 Lamellibrachia luymesi
TGTGTGTGTGTATGTATGCATGTGTATGTATATGGGTATGCGTATACGCATGCGCATTCGTATGAATATGAGTACGTACATGTACATATGCATGTGCATGTGCATGCTTATATATGTGTGCAGTGCCTATGCATATCATTATGTTCTCAGCCATTGTCAGACCACTGCAAGGCGAAGGTCTCCCCAAGCTGGTACCATATACTTCTGTTCTGGGCAGTTCTCATCCATTTCATGCCAACAAACTTTACAATTTTATCTCTTCGTCGTTTTTTGTCGTCTCTGATTTCAAGAACCTGTCAATGGTATCCACTCTGTTGTTGTCTTTGTCCACCTGTTGTCCTTATTTCTGGCATGGTGTACCGACCATCTCAATTTCTTGAATTTAACTTATTTTATGATATCCTGGATTTTAGTTTGATCTCTGATACATTTGCTAGTTTTACATGTCTATATTGATAATTCCTAGCATACATTTGTCGAAGCTTCTTAGTGTTGTTGTTCAATGTTTGGTCATTGTCCAATATATATATATATATATATATATATATATTTGTTGTGGCTGTTTCTTCTTCTGCTGCAAGGTCAACTCTAACCAGAGAAAGTAGTACATATTTGTGGGCAATGTCCTTAATTGTATTTGGTGCGTAGTTGCCGTTGTTAATAAACTCGTGGTGTCAATTTAGTTTTGTGGGCCGGGAAAAGGCATGTTTTCTGTGATTTTATAGTTTCATGATTGACGCGGCATTCTGTGATTCTATATTTTTACATTTACAGGGAGCATATTGTTACCCTATAATAATATCCTATATATTGTCAAAACAATTATATGCAATTTTAGGAATTAAACACTCCTTATTATATGCGACGGTAATGTGTTTTACGGTCTGATAATAATTTTTTTATGGTGCGCTACAGGGGCAGACATAACTATAACACAACACTTCGCTTTGTTGTGAAAAGATCAAAACACCTAATACGTGGCATTTTATTTATATATTTACGGGCGGGTGGTCGGGTGGTCGGGTGGTCGGTGGTCGGGTGGTCTGTGGTCGGGTTGTCGGGTGGCTTGTTTTAGTGATACATCTATATGACAGTAGACAGTAATTTAAAAAAAATACTGTTATTCGTCTTTGTACCACTATACTAATAAATAAAACATCATTTCGTGCAACAATTAGTGAACAACTACGTAAGTGTCCTTGCCAAGGAACGATCAGCATACTTATTTTCTGTTGATTTGGGAATGCGATTCCATATTTGTTTTTGTTTGAGTTCGATGCATGGAGATTTATATATTTCAAACTGAGTCAGTAAGCTATTGCGATTCATATGATATGATTACGTTCTCATTTATTATTCCGTGAATAATCCATATTTGTTTTTGTTTGAGTTCGATGCATGGAGATTTATATATTTCAAACTGAGTCAGTAAGCTATTGCGATTCATATGATAAGATTACGTTCTCATTTATTATTCCGTGAATAATGTGGTTTTGTTTACGTTTGGTCTTCGTTTTAAACCTCTCTGACTGGTTACATAATGACATGTGACTGATTTTGCCATAGTAAATGCATCCCATAATAGGTAAGCTATACAGCGATGTCAATATGGAGCTCTACGAAACATCGTAATTGTTCAAAGTTATCAATCGTTTTATGACTTTATTATATCATCCCAGCAATATAGGATAGTTACGCTAATTAAAAACATCAACACCTGAAAATCGACCATCGACCCTAAATTCACCCCTTCGCACATTTCAATTGGAATAGCCAGGCTCAGCATTTCCGACTTTCTCCTGCTTTTGCTGGAGCGGGTCACATTTACTTTCAAAACAGTTGATTGTTCTTGCCAATACTTCTTATAAATGTTGTGCACAGTAATAGATGTCGACATCAATACGTATTACTGACTGGCTGCGAACAATTTTCTCACTTATGTGTAGCCTGCCCTTATTAAATATATGTCAATTCTATTTTTAAACATATTCGCACTAATAACATTAACATAATCATTTGGCAGTGTGTTCCATTCATTTATCACCCTCTGTGAGAAAGACTACTTTCTCGTGTCCAACCTACACTGATCCTTAACTAATGCTGCTTTGTGTCCTCTGGTTCTACTGCCTTCTTTATGTTTGAAGAAGATATTCCTATCAACATTCTCATTACCTCATTTTAAACACTTATATTTGGTCTCCTCCTAGTCTCCTGGTCTCTAGTGTTGTCAAACCACATTGTAATAAGCGACTTTCTTATCTAAGGTCTCTTAATTCTGGAATAATTTTAGTTACTATTCGTTGTAATCTTTCTAGCTTATCTATGTTCTTTTTTTCTTTGTAGTTTTTGTTTGCTTCGTTGTTTTATGTATGACCGGACAGTTCTTTCATAATGTAGCCTTGAGTAATCTGGGAATAGGTTTATGCTCGAACCACCACTATGGGCTGACAATCAACACGGGAAAGCCTTAAACAATATGATCCCAAATGCATGCGTAGCTGACGGATATACGAGTGAACAGACTTATCGAGGCATAAACCAGTTTACATACTAGATGTGGATGCAATTTTGTGGCAGTAATGATTGGATGGCATCAGTCAAAACGAATGTAATTTACTTAGCGTGTATTATGTGCTACGGGCAATTCCACTATATATTATCGGATCAGTGGTAGATATGCAGTTTCGCCATGTTATGGCCGACTGTGTGGATTTCTAGAGGTCTTCGAGAAGAATATATACAATTCAACCCGTCGTATCATCTACGTTGTGGAACATGTCAAGTGTTCTTAGTTATGGAATATATTAGTACATGCAATATGACCAATGCTTCAAGTGTGAGGCCGCAACATATGTAAGACGACAGCTCGGCATTGGGAATGAACAACACAACACTCCGAAAGAATCGTCTAGCATTTCCATAATTATTCTCAGTGCGCTAGGGTGGCCGGGCAATTTCCTTGCATTTGCGGTTAATGTCCGAAAGATGACAACGTCGATTAGAGTGTACATGTTTGCACTGGCCGTCGTCGATTCATCAGTCTGTGTTTGTTGTTCTTGTCTCGTCATTTGGCGTTTCTGATCGATTCGATCGATTGCCTTTTTGCTCTTAAGGAATAGGAATTACCGGAGAGTTTACACTATGGACATTCATAATAGTATATGCATTTTAGTGATTTAATGATTAAATGAATATAATTATGGTGAACAGTATACTATATTGTTATGATATTAATATGCAATGAGTTATTGACGGAAATACGCCGGACGGTCACTCAGTCTCGGACACTTCCAAGTCTGGCTGTATGGATTGATTCTTCGAAACGAATTCGGTTGGCTGCGATAACATCAAGATTTAACAAGATTGCCATCCCAAAACAGCAAGTTCCAGATGGCAAGTGGACAAGGAATAGGTCTCCTAATTAGCCCTATCATTTGATTTCCTTTTGAAGCAGCAAACCGACATTGCTCTGAAACTTTCATGTCAGCACTAATTGTTACTCCTAAGTCCTTTTCTTGTGTGGTTCTACCTAGTACATCACCCCCCCATTTTATATTCATTGGATGGTATAACAATATTAATTCTACCCTGAATTATTAATTTTAACAATACACAACATTTTGTAATACAAGTCTGATTGAGGATGAGCGATAATTGCAAGTCATGTTTACGGACCTATAACAACAATTCGTAGTATACCTGCCAACTTGAGTTTCGAAGTCCAGGAGATTTTAGACTCAGCAAAAACCTCCAATTGTTCCCCTCCAATGAGGCTCACGAACAACCTCTAACTGCACCCTCATTGGGACCTCCAAATTCACCACCTTGAAGGGCCTTGAGGCTCACCAAAAACCACCAACTGTGGAACCAACTGTTTCTCCCATTGAGGCTCGCCAGAAACTTAACAATGCACAAAAAAAATTAAAATCGGGGATTTTGTCTCGGGAGTTAAACATAAATGGGGGCGGGTTGGCTGATTGCTTGCACATATACTTTTTTAATTCGAATATTACAACAGTCAATGCATGAACAGCAAGCATAAAACTAGAACAACATTTGTGTGCAAAATGCTAAATGCATTGTGATATTTCTAAAAGGTCGTTTAAATTCAATTTGTATGATTAATTAATTTGTGGTAATACATATAAAAATTGGCTAGTCAGCGAGTTAGTGTGTGCAAACTTACATGTATAAACAACATCATGCATGACCTAATAGCTTCATGCTACTGTGCTTGTAAATCACAATGGCGTTGTCATTGAAAACCAGTTAATTTATGTTTCTTGTACCACAAATTACAATAGAAGGGAAATTATGAAGTTATGGACATATTTAAGAGCCATAATATTTCCAATCATTTCAATAAGTCATAACTTCAATCAGTCATTTATTTAATTAAAAAACAGTACAG
Organism: Lamellibrachia luymesi; assembly: GCA_009193005.1. Classification (NCBI taxonomy): domain Eukaryota; kingdom Metazoa; phylum Annelida; class Polychaeta; order Sabellida; family Siboglinidae; genus Lamellibrachia; species Lamellibrachia luymesi. Next base: position 63,255 of record SDWI01001145.1, read on the forward strand.
AAGTAAACGTCAGTCACCATGACAATAAAAATGTAGTAACACTACACGTGTACTAGATTACAATAGTATATAAACTACAAACCTATTCCATTCACTATGCAGAATTTAGAGGAGTAGTACACATGCCTATTTCCAATACTTTGAACAAAGTTGTTCGTGAATGCAGATATCCTGCATCAAAAACTGCTTGCACATATACTTTTTTAATTCGAATATTACAACAGTCAATGCATGAACAGCAAGCATAACACTAGAACAACATTTGTGTGTAAAATGCTAAATGCAATGTAACAAGAAACATAAAAAAAACTGCACAAATGGCTTTTATATATTTAGCCCGTAATGAAAACAAATACACTGTATGGAATTTACTGCAATCAATTTAAATTACCCACTGTCTGTTCTTCACTTTTGATGTACATAAGTATAATTGCCTGAGTAGAAAAATATTACATCTCCCCTAAATACTCGTTTCTATGTATTCAAAAAAAGTTCACCCAACAAATCACCACAAATTATATGTCCGAAATAGTCATAATTGCATCAAATTCTGAATCACCAAGCTTAATACCAACCAAAAAACATTACCTGAGACTTTACTCTATTACAATTAAAGAGTACAGCATTGCCGGTGTGAATATGATGATGATATTAACAGGGCGGTCTTTGTCTACTTTAGAAAAACACACAATATAAATGTACTCGCAATAATATACAATTCACTTGACAGCATGCGTAATAAAAGGTTACCATTAAACAAACCAAACACACCTTCTCCGGAATCGCCTTACTTTGAAACGCCTATCCATGTATCTTTATAAATGATACGTTTCACGCACGTCACGAATTCGGCTACTGTCACAGAGGTGTAAACGTTCATTGGCAACAGGCGGACAGTTTCTGGCGGTAGAACTGTCGCACGTCTTTTCGGAATATGGCGCTGTCGAAGCCGTAGATGAACGGGTTGACAACAGAGTTTACAACTATTAATCGCTGCAATCCCTCTGGAACGGGAATTGCAAGTTTACTCAAAGACCCTGGCAGCCAGCAGAACAAGAATACAATTGTGATAATGAATAGCAACGCTAGATTTGCATTCGACTTTGTTTGTTTCGCAACTGTTTTGAATCTAGTCGTCAGAGGAGCTAATGTCCCTGCACCAGGAAAGATCGTACTACTGTTCTGTATAACTGACGTTTCTACAACCTTTGTGAAAACATTCGAAGGCCCCAGACCAATGGGACGGGCAACGTCCTCCACTGCTTTGATTACGTTCACTTTCATGGTAACACTTGAAGATCCCATATCAACGACACATACATCGTTCTCATCTAATCTGATTTGTTTCGTTTTCGTTGTCATGTTTGAGGATCCTGCATGTGGTTGCCGGCTTTGCGTTTTCGTGAATATAGGTGAAGACCCCGGTTTAGATGGGCCTGAATCGTGTTCAGATGTCCCGTGTAAAACAACGATCTGGTTTCGCGAGGCTCGCGCCCTTAATAGCAGCGCAACCGCCATCAACATATAACAAGTCATTATTGTGGAGATGCACACTATTGCCACACATACGGTATACACTCGTCTGAACTGGTCGTGTCTATAAAGCGTCGCAACAGTATTCACTGATGTGCCTACAACTGCAGTCACAGTAATGATAATCAAAGTCTTCTTCGCTCGCTGTGCGTTCACGTTGAACGAGTGTGGACGTCTGATTGCCACAAAACGCTCGATCGACACAAACACCAGAAGAAAAGACGAGAACAAGTTGGACGCATTTATGACATACAGTAATGCATCCCTTGTTTCGTTGGTCACTTTGGATATATTCCCCGACTCCATGTTGACGGCTGGCTCGCAAGTGAAGATTACGCTGCGCGGACTGTGACACCATTGGCCAGTTACCTGTAATATCAAAGGTTGATATGAAGCCTCCATTCGCTAGACAGCAAACAAGAATAATTATACTTCCCACAGCGCATTGCATGTCATCTCACCTAATGAAACTACGGAAAGTCTGTCCAAAATGCAAGATCAAGGCACAATATTATTGTACACGTCCAAGCGCACATGCAATTTTTGGGTCATGTTGAATGATTATGCGCATTTGGTTAGGTAAATACTGCGTCATGTCTGCGTGTCATCGGTTAATGAAATACAGCATGTATTGCAGTTGGCTGTCCAATGACGTTGTAACAGGCAGTCCGTATTAACGCCGACTTTGCTGATGTATTTATGATAACTATTTCTACTATCTTATGTATTTATGACAAATATTTCTACCATCTAATATGCATGTTACGCGAGTGATTAATCGATAATTTAAATATCCAGAGACGGACTAAAGCATGTTCATGTATGTGTGAACGTTGATCAACGATTACTTTTGTTCAAATAAATATATCGTTGTATTTTCAAGCAACATTGTCGAAACTGTTCGACAAATGTATTTATTTATTTGTGAACTATTGCCACCTGGGGGAGTCGACGTGAACGAATGGAATTGATGAAGTTATTGAATAAATTAATGAAGTTTATTTCAACACAAATAATTAAAGCAGAATATTAGTAATGTCATATTATATTTTCCAACCAGCAATTAAATTGAAGAAGACCAACATCATTAAAATTAATTTTAAAATAAAGTCACAATCAATTGCATTTCCGCCACGAATAACTGTTAAGCATTTACTGTATAACTGTTTTGTATGTTTGCACATATGAATAACTGAATGCAACTAGAAAAGGGTTGAATAAGCTTGTTACTGCACACCATATAATTCCAGCTTTCGCATTATCTTTGAATGCAACGTACTATTCAAATGTACCGGCCGGAAAACCCCCATTATTTTTTTTATGGACGGACAAAAATTGAGGAAGTAAACTTTCAAATAACTTTGGCCCACCTTAAGCAGTGACCATGTCTGTTAACTCTAGACAACAACAATAGCTGGATTAGCAGAGACACCAACTTCAAAACCAAGCTTAGACTATACAGAACACTTTCTGTGTCGATCCTTCTCTATATATCGACTCGCTCGACTGTGACAGGAGATACAGAGAGACGCGTACAAACATTTGAAAATAAATGCTTCAGGAGATTCCTCCACATTTCGCACATTGAACACAACACAAAGGAATATGTCAGACAACAATAAGACTCCCTTGCTGGAAAGCAGGAAACCTTGTTGGCAACACTAAAACAACACAATATCTCCTGTTTTAGCCACATCTCACGACACAACGCCATTACAAAAAACATCCTACAAGTCACCCTGGAGGGCAATAGACAACGATGCCTCCAGAAACAAAACTGGTTGGACAACATATAAGAACGGACAAATCAATACATACCGACCCCACTACGCACAGCTGAAGATATCCAACGCTGGCGAGGATTATGCGAGAATGGCACTCGTACGAACGTCCAGGTAAAGCGATGAAGGTGAAGGTTGTTTTTTAATTGTGATTCTTCGAAATGATTCTCACATTCGTGGTAAATCAAGTAGTGATGAACCGGTGTGAATGAACGAAGATAGTTGCTTAGTTTGTTGCTTAGTTTGGCATCTGCATATATTTCTTGAGACCGTTTCGGGAAAAAACAAATTAACTGCTGGGTCTTAGCGTAAATTGGTGTACATTGAGTTCTTTGTTTTGTTTACACAGTCTTTTACGTATTCTCTAAGTGGCAGGCCTTTTGTTGGGCTGATGCGAGCTTAGTAAAACAAAACATAGTTAGCAAGTATATTATTGTCAATATTAAATTAAATTTTAAATAGCCCAGCCTAAAGTGTTCTTTTTAACAGAAAAACAGCCTTATTCAAGGGTAACGTAGCAATCCAATTAATATTAGATTATGTGATGGCGCCGATCAAACGGCAGGTAAAGGCCACCAGGCATTTAATATGTTGCAGAAACTGGGCGGACGTCGTCAAGTCCGTGTGAGAGGGATGAAGTTCAGGTGGATAGTTTTAGTTTTGAGAGTAGGGGGTGTGCGAAGGTGAGTGAACTAGAGGTGGAGCAGGAACAGCTGGGGCTGCTCTTTGTAGCAATGGTGGGAAGGGATTAGGTGGGGTGTGCCAGTGGTTTATGTGGGGGCAGTGACTGATAATGTGGGGGAAGACGATGAGAGAGATTCTAGGGAAAGCTCACCTCAGCCAACTGGAGCGAAAAAGATGGCTGTGGGGAGGCAGAAGTGAAGGAGACGGGAATGAAGGAGACGACAGTGAAGGCGATGGGAGGGAAGGCGAAAGGTACGACGGTGTTGGGAGGGAAGGTGACGTGAGCGCAAGTTAGCCAGGACACGGGACGGAAAGGTGAGAGGTTAATGGATGAGAGGGAGATTGATAAAATTCTTCCAGGTGTCAAGATTGCAGGACAGAATGCGAAGGAAGGGGTCCAACTGAAGAGCTATTCTGACCAAGTGATGAAGGGGTAAGTAAGAAAGCGACGGCGTATAGGGGGGACCCGATAGCTTCGAAAGCCGACATAGTATTAGACAAGGGAGATGACGTGGTGGTTTGCTTGCCTGAGGCCAAAATAGGGACGATAACTAAGAGGGTAGAAAACACAATGTTTTAGGGCAATGGTATGTTTTAGCACACGTAGGGACAAATAACGTAGAGAGGGAGGGTACAACTGTCATGGTTATAAAATAAAGCAAGGTATTCAGAACACAAAAGCAGACGCGGGTTGAGCAGTTAATTATGTTAGGGACATTATTAAGTAAATATATGTAAAATATTTACCAGTCGTATTATGTTCAATCACTACAATCAATCATCAATTAAATCAGTCATTTATTTTATAACGAATACTTTAGGTTAATATAGCAATAAAAATGCAGTAATACAACATGTGTAGTAGATTACAAGAGTGCATAAACTGCAAATACCCATTTTATGCACAGTACATAGGTCAGAGGAGTTGAACAAATTTGTTCGTGGATGCAGATATCCTGCATAAAAAAACTGCTTACACTTATACTTTTCTCTAATCCGAATATTACAACTGTCAATGCAAGAATAGTAAGCATAAGACTAGCACTAAATTTCATCGAGGTAAGTTGTGCAAAATGCTAAATGCAATATAATAAGAAACAAAAAAAGCTGCACAACTGGTTTGCTATAATTAGCCCACAAGAAAAAAACAATTAAATGTACTCGAAAATATTTAAGTTGCAAATATCGTGTTCTTCACATTCGTTGCACATTAGTAGAATTGCCTGAATAGAAACATATTACATATTCCCTAAAGACTCGTTTCTTTGTATGTTATATCATTTTCATCCCACAAATTATATGTATGAAATATCCATAATTGCATTCAACACTGTATCACCAAGTTTAATATAAATCAAAGAATAGTATCTGATTATCTAATACCTTACTCTATTAAACTTTAAGAGCATGTCATTGTCATTGTCACATCCTTGAGTATAAGTAACATCTAACAAGTTTTGCATCCCCTTAATTTATGGAACAAGCACGGCAATGTTATTAGCANTCTTCCCTAAAGACTCGTTTCTTTGTATGTTATATAATTTTCATCCCACAAATTATATGTCTGAAATATCCATAATTGCATTCAACACTGTATCACCAAGTTTAATATAAATCAAAGAATAGTATCTGATTATCTAATACCTTACTCTATTAAACTTTAAGAGCATGTCATTGTCATTGTCACATCCTTGAGTATAAGTAACATCTAACAAGTTTTGCATCCCCTTAATTTATGGAACAAGCACGGCAATGTTATTAGCATTATATTTATAATTGCATAGCCAATCAGGGCAGCTCAGCATATATTATGCTTTCGAAATTAGACCTATAATAGCAATATAATATTCTACAAATTATACAAATGTATAATATAATGTTTATTTTGAACTTAATGGTTACATATAAATTAAATTTATATATGTTAAAATTATGCCTGAAAATGTTACTATTTTCAGTTTCAGACTGTGTTCTTGGGGATTCGCATTTGTATAACAATGTTCACCCCGCTTGCAATTTTTTTTAATATCATTACATCAACTCGAGATGTTCGTCAGTCATCCGATGATAAAAATATACTTACATCATCATTTATTTGATGTATTGCAAATTGGCATCATTTAGTTGCATTTAGTACTAAGATTAATACATTTATCCCCTGAATTACACGAATTAAGTTGTAATTTGATGATGAAATCAGCTAATTATTAGAAGAAAAAAGCGTAACAAACTACGAAAACGAGACGAGCCAGCCTTACAGCGGTCGAACCCATGCATAATATCTATACAATTATCATAGGTCATGAATGCATTTGGTTCTCGTTGATTTTAGCGCGGCGTTTGACGCAAACAACCACGGCATCTTGATTAGGCGATTACGTTTGCCTTAAGAATTTATAGGCAAAGCACTAGACTAGATTATATCGTATCTGCAAGAGCGGGCGCAGCGAATAGTAATCGGTGACCAATCATCGAGTACAACTACTCTGTCAGCTTGTGTCCCGCAGGGCTATGCCATTGGACCACTGTTCTTTTTATTGTACGTCCAGTCTATTGGCGACATTATTCGAGCCCATGGACTATTCTTCCACCACTATGATGAAGACTTACATCTTTGCTCACACTTCGACCTTAATCCATCCGTTTTAGCGGCTGTTGTGCAAAAAATGGACGATTGTTTGGATGACATAAAACAATTCATGGCAGGGAATTCTATATGTATGAATGACAGCAAGACACAGTATCTTCCAATTGCACCCAAGTCTGCAGCCGCACTTGTTGACAGCAGTGTGATTCGTGTTGATGCTTCTACAATCACTTCTCGATGTGTTCGAAATATCGGTGCCTTCATTGACACACACCTAAATACGAAAAAAGCAAGTGTCTCAAAATGTCAGCGCTTGCTCATTCTACCTCCGCCACATCAATAAAATCAGCCGTTTCTTACTCAAACCGACAATGGAACGCGTAGCCAATGCCATCATCACATCGCGGCACGTCTGTAGTTAACATCGCGCGTCTGCAACGAATATACATTTCGGCTGCCAGATTGATTCTGCGTCGTCCACGTAGCGACAGTGCGACGCAGAGTCGATTTCAATATGCTGGTACTTACATACAAAGCCATGCACGACGTAGCGCCAGTGTATCTGTGTGAAATCATGCGCCCGTATCAACCGGCAAGAGCACTGCGCTCTATCAGCGGTAACAGATTATAGGTGAAGCGCTCTCGTACCAAGGCTGGGGGCGTCTCTGTCGAACACTTTACCTAACTTTGTTAAGACTTGTGACACTCTCGCCAGCTTCAAATGTCGACTAAAGACACATTTCGTTCGTATATTCCATATGAACATTGTCCTCTGCTCATTACAATTTAATTATGACTATTCCAGTAATATCATTCATGATATGTAACATTATTTTACAAATACATTTTTATCACTTATACTATTATTACAAAATATCTTACTAAATTATTAAAATATTTATTATTATTAATCATAGATAATATGTAATGTATATTATACATTTTTGTTTTATTAGTAGTATTCTATATAAGTATTGTGCTATATTATTTTTGTTTTATTCTTATTAATAGCAGCTAATAAATATATTTACCAATTTCCTTATTTAACATTTCTACAATATTTTATTGCTGTATTTATTTTTTTATAATTCTTGTTACTAGTAATATTTTAAATACATTTATTTGTTGATTTTGCAATTTTACATTATTTTATGTTTTTTAATATGTTGTGAAGCGCCTCGAACAATGTTGGATTTGGCGCTATACCAAATAATATATTATTATTAGTAGTACTATTAAATAATAATACGGGGCCTACAGTCTAACAATAAAACAATATTCTCTTACCTTGCAAGATTGTAGGCTTTTCCACAAAACTGCATCAAGTGTACGATTATGTTAATAAAGGTAACGACGTCAATAACTTATTGAAAAAGATGTCACGTATGCCTTAGATACAGAATGATGCTAAATGGTATTGAAATACTAAATGACATTGAAAGTCCCCCGGATTACGATCACACACACAGTGTCATGATGAGGGGGCAATCCATCTTCGCCCGGGATGTGTCGTGCTGTCGGCCCTGCTGTGTCAACACAGCAGACAACGTATGTATTTGAGGTTGTCCCGGATGGAGGGAATCAAAGAACGTCCTTCAAAAGACAATTGGTTTGACGAAACAGCCCAGGAGCTCAGCCGCATCCAACGCAGCCGCGGTCGTGGCCAGTCTAATATCGGAATCGGAACTGTTTATTTGACCCACAGATTAAACAGTACAGTTGTCAATACAGTGAAAATCTACAGCTCAAATAAAGTGTTAATAAATAACAAGTAATGCGTGTAATGTAAACTATAATGTGAAAATCTACAGCTTAATTAACATGTGTTAATAAATAAAAATAATACATGTATTGTAAACTAGAATGTGAAAATCTACATCTCAAATAACGTGTTAAAAAATAACAAGTTATGCATGTATTGTAAACTAGAATGTGAAAATCTACAGCTCAAATAACATGTGTTAATAAATAACAAGTAATATATGTATTGTAAACTGAAATATGCAACACAAATATAGTATAACTGAAGTATAATGACATTACAATAGCCTAAACATGGACTATCAGTTGGCTGTAGATAAACATAAAAGGGGTCAGGGAGACTGCCACTAAGACCACTGTTGGTTGCTCTCGTGGCAGCCACCCCAGTATTATAATTTTCAACAAAGTTCATTTAACTTAATAAAGCACTTTATCGAAAAATAACGATAACACAAGTGCATAACTTCCAAAATAGGTTTGGCAAATAATTAGTTTTTTCATCATTGAATGATGACAAAATCTCAAAGGGTAAATAAATTTATTTAATTTTTAATCTGACAAATATATACGTTTTCATCTGACAAACTAATTACAGTACAAAGTATAATTAAATTACCAAAGGTATCGAAATATGAAAGCGTTTATGATTTAATTTTTAAGACCGTCCACAAATGTAACAATTTGGCATAGAGCACTGTTCTCTGTAGTTTTTTAGAAAGCACGTGTTGGTATACCTAGTAAATCCATGTAAGCTATGTGTTAAAATTTATTTCCTTATATATTTTGAAGTACTGTTTATTAGTAATGGAATATCATACCTAATGCATCGTTTGGCAAAATCATGTTTTGTCCTATTTGTGTGGATATTTTCATGAATTCGAGAATTGGTAATTTCATGTGTGCATATTTATAATACAATTTTTATTCCTGTAATTGGAACATATATGTTACTTTAAAAAAAATATTTCTAGAACAGTGACTCAGTATGTGAATTATATTTACTTAAACATATTATTCTAATTGCTTTTTTCTGTAGCTTGATAATTATGCTACATTTAAAACCCCATATCATTAGGTCATAATGTATATATGGTAACATTAATTAGTTATACAAAGTTAATTTTATATTTAATGGCAGAACATGTTTTAATTTGTTTAATATACCTATAATATTTGAACACTTAATATACATTTTTTTATATGACTGTCCCAGCTTAGATTTTCTTGTAATGTCACACCTAAGAGATTCAAGTTTTGGACTCTTTCGATTCTAGTTTCATCTATCTTGAGTAGAAAAGGAATTATTTTTTTATTTCTTAATTTGTGTATTATGTACTTGGATTTCTTTATATTTAAAGACAGTTTATTAATGTTCAGCCATTCGTTTACTTTATTTAATGATGTGTTTAAATGTTGTTCGTTATCTTTAGTACATACATTTAAAGACTGGATTGTAGTAAATAGAGTTGTATCGTCTGCATACATTACATATTTAAATGTTTTGCTTAACTTTGGTAAATCGTTAAGGTATATTACAAAAAAAAGTGGACCTATTATGGAGCTTTGTGTCACACCTGTAGTTATAGGCAGATTTTCAGAAATGCTATCGTCGTATGTAACATATTGTTTTCTATTTTTCAAGAAGCTTTCCATTAGTTATATAGCAATATCGCATATTCCATATGTGTGTAATTTATTTAATAAAATGTTGTGGACTAAGGTGTCAAATGCTTTTGACAGATCTACAAATAGATTAATAAGTATTTCATTTGAATCCAGTGCCGTTATAATTTTGTCAATAACATCCATGATGGCATATCCAGTTGAGTGACCAGATCTAAAGCCGTATTGGTTATCATTGAAGAGTGAATGTTCTGTAAAAAAATATACATGATCATGCATAACTGTTTCAACAACTTTATATATTACAAGTAATAGTGATATTGGTCTGTAGTTACATAACAGTGTTTCATCGTCCTTTATAAAGATAGGAATTACTTTTGCAATTTTCATTCTGTCTGGGAAGATTCCAGTATTAAATATTGGATTAAGAAGTAATGTTAAGGGTTTAATTAATATTAGTTTTAAATATTTTAATTGTTTCAATGTAATACCACCATGACATTTGCTGATTTTTGCTAGGAATTTGCCAGTTATTTTGATTATTGACTCTTCATTTATTTCTTGTAATTGAAAAAGCAGTTCAGAGTTTCCTGTCAGATAGAAACTATGATTTCTGTTACTCGTGTTTTTGATTTTGTTGGCAAGGTTTTTGTCCTATGTTTGTAAATAATAAATACAATTTATTAGCAATTTCTACAGTGTCAGTTATTTTGCAGTCTCCTTCTCTAAAATATATAGGTAATGATATTTTTCTGTTGGATCTTTGCAACATTTCATTTATAGTTTTCCAGGTTTTCTTGTGTAATTTTTATATTTATTAAATAATTGTTCATAGCATATAAATTTGGCTGCTCTGATACTTCTTTTAAAAATACAATTAGAGTAAATTGTTAAGCTTATCTTATAATGGAATAGTCAATTGATGTGGGATTTGTCAACTTGATCTGCTTATGTAAGTTGTCTCTGTATTTAATAGATCTTGTTATCCACAATGAGTTTTTGTGCTTATATTTGTTAAATGTGACTAATTGATATGGCATATCTTTAACATTTGCATTTTCAAGTCCTTGAGTATGTTGTAATTATTATTTGGATCATACAAAGGATTTTTATCTAATTTATCCATAATATTTGAATTAATTATTTAATTTGCAAAATTTGACATGGCTTCATCATTTTGTAAATGTATTTTTTTACTAATTTAGGGGGGATTTTTTTTAGCTGAAACAGTTTCGATAAATAGAAAATATGGCTTGTGGTCTGAAAACTGTTTGATTAAGATATCTATTGTTGATTGTAGCTTAATTTGGCTTGGTTTACAAAATAAATTGTAAATTAATTTGCCATTTAGGTCAGAAAATCTAGTTGGGGATGTTGTTTTAGGAAAGAAGCAAAATCCTGTTAAGGTGTCATAAAACTCACTATGATATTCTTTATCATTAATTTTAAGCAAATTTATATTGAAATCTCCGGCAATAATAACTTCCTAAATTTTGCAATCAAGTTGTGATAATAATAATGAAAATTCGTCAATAAATCGTGTGTGGTTATCGTTTAGGTCTCGAGGTGGTCTGTATATATTACCGACTATCACAGGTTTTTTAGACCACCCCCAGTGATTTCAATTAGCTGTCCTTCCCAGGTTTAATTTTTAATACGTTGTAATACTTTATAATCGTATCTAGTGTGAACGTACACAATTAAGCCTCCCTTGGTACTACTATTTTACCCAAGGAAATACAAGTATAGTCTTCTAATTGGATATGAGATAGATAATCTTGTTCGGTTAATACATTTTCGTGAATACATATAATGTTAAAGTCATAGTTAATTAGGTGCAATTATTGTTCAAAGGCCGCTATCTCATTGAATTTAGCATTAATTGATTGGATGTTAGTTCTAAGTATGCCAAAACTATTAATTTTAGCAGTTACAAATGACTTAAAATGATCGGTATCATAATATGATGAAGTTTTCATATTGGTAAACTATCGCTTTCATTGGTTTCATCATTTGTAGAATGCACAATGTTATTTAAGCAATTTTTATGGACACCTCCAAAATACTAAAAATAAATAATATGAATCTCTCATTCAGTTTATAAATAATTATTATGTTTTTGCATATAACATTGTTCCAAAATTTGGCAGATATTGTCTGATACAATTTAGTATAGCTGAGCATGTTTTGTGTAGGTAAAATATCGTTGCGTTACTGTTTGCAATTTTGAGATTTTTGTATGATAAACTGTAGCATGAAAAGGAAAACATGCCCTGCGTTAATGTAAGAAAAATAATACTAACTGCAGTAAAAGAAACGTCATTGTTTGTGGCTTAGGTGGTTAGGTGCTTAATAAGCGTTAACCCATTAGACCCCACAACGGCCGCGGCCGGCCGCTCTGTCCAGTCCTGGAACGGCCGTCGCCGGCCGCATACAGGACCCTCTATTAAAAAAAATCCTGGCGAATAACTACTGAACTAAACGCTTATCGGATGAACAAATATATAGTTTGCAATCCAGACAATTACGGAAATATGTCCATTATTCAGCGAAACATAAATAATATATGTGTTCTGTAAGTACTTCAATTTATGAAACATTTGAATAAAACAAGTTATGTACACCACGTATTCATAAGAACAATATAAGAACAAACGAACCGTCCATAACCAAACAATTAAATGACAAGAACAACTCCATATCTCGGAATATCTAAGTCGCCTTTGTTTTGAAAAGCTCTACTCTTGTCAGTAATACAAGAAGATATTGATGTTTAATTTTTTTATTATTAATTTTTGAGCGATTTTTTATATGTTCCTCTACAACAACAGAACATGTTCAAAACGGGTAAAATTATATATTATTGATTTTATTTAGGACGGTCATCAATAAAAACATTTACAAGATATATATTAATTGCCAATGATATGTGTATGCCAAGCCCGAATTCTCTCAAATACAACCGCATTAAGACGTCTTTGGATAAGTACATGTATGATTACACCCTTTAATAACAATGGTTCCGGCTGTGTTTCCATGAGATATGGCCCCGGAATACATTGTGCCACAAAATATGGAATTTTATATATTAAGACACTTTTTTGGGGTTCTGCAACTATAAGTAATGTACTTCCGTGAGATAATATTAAAACATACATTGGAGAAGGTCGAATTTTTTTATAAAATGGGACGGATCACATTTAAGGGGAATGACCCCTATGCACAGAACAAAGTAACAAGTATGTATACATGGTGCTCAACGGTAGCACGAACAGGGTCCTGGCGAACAAAGCTAGAACGACCACGTTCCTGGCGAACAAAGCTAGAACGATCACGGTCCCGGCGAACACTAGCTAAACAATACATTAGTTCGCCAGATATATTTCTGTATAATGAAGCACATATAGACGAGTAACAAATTTAACATGTGTGAATATGATGATATTAATTGTGCGGTCTTCGTCTACATTACCACATCACGTATTCTAAATGTACTCGCAATAATATACAACTCATTTGACAGCATACTTCACAAAAGCTTACTACTAAGCAAAACAAAAACATCTTCTGCGAGATCGCCTTCGAGTTCGACCTTACTCGGACACGCTTATAAATTTCTCTTGATTAAATATTCGGTTCACGCACATCATGAATTCGTCTACGTTCATTGTCAACAGGCGGACAGTTTCACGCGTGTCTGGCGGTAGAACTGTCGCACGTCTTCCCGGAATATGGCGCTGGCGACGCTGTAGATGAACGGATTGACAACAGAGTTTGCAATTAATAGTCGCTGCATTCCCTTTGGAATGGCAACATCCAGGTTATACAACGACACTGGCAGCCAGCAGAGCACGAATACAATCGTGATGATGAATAACAACGCAACATTTGCACTGGTCTTTGTCTGCTTCGTAACTATTTTTTTTGTAGTCGTCAGATGTGGTGATGCCCCTGTACTAGGAATGGTCGTACGGCTGCTCTGCATAACCGACGTTTCTTCAACCGTAAATTGCGAAGGCCTCATAACCTTGGGACGGGCAGCGTCCTCCACACATACATCGTGCTCAACTGATCTGTCGTGTCTTTTCATTTTCATATTTGAAGATCCCACATTTGGTTGGCGGCTCTGAATGTTCGTGAATATACGTGAAGACCCCGCATCAGATGGAACTGACACTTGTACTGATGTCCCTTGTAAGACAGCGATCTGTTTTCGAGAAGCTCGTGCTCTTATTAGCAGCGTAACCGCCATCAAAATATAACAAGTTGTCATTATGGAGATGCACACCAGAGCCACACATGAGTCATATACTCGACTGAACTGTTTGTATTTAAAAAGCCTCGCCACAGTATCCACTGACGTGCTTACAACTGCAGTCACAGCAATGATAATCAAAGCCTTCTTCGCTCGCTGTGCGTTCACGTTGAACGAGTGTGGACGTCTGACTGCCATAAGACGCTCGATCGACACAAACACCAGAAGAAAAGACGAGAACAAGATCGACGCATTTATGACATAGAATAGTGCCACCCTTATCATCAAGCCCGACTGCGTTGTACTAAGTACGATTCCACAGACACAGACGGCCGAATCAGCGACGGCCAGTGCAAACATGTACACTCTTGTCGATGTTGTCATCTTTCGGACATAAACTGTTATTACAAGCAGATTGCCCGGCAATCCCAGCACACACAGGAGCAAGACAACAATAATAACATCCTCTGTATATGTTGATTTACCGGAATCGAATGTAGCATTTAATACATTCTGCAGAAGATTTGAGCCGTTGGTCACGTTGGATGTATACCCGGACTCCATGTTGACAGCTAGCTCGCAGCTGAAAGATACGCTGCGCGGATTGTTACACATTTGTCCTGTTACCTGCAACATCACTAGTTGACGTGACACCTTTATGCGCTTGACAGCTAACAAATCACCATAATAATGAGCAGTCTGTCGATTTAGCAACGAATAGGAAACGTCCCACGATATTTCCGCAAAGAATAAGTATAAGTAGACTTCCCAGAGCACATTGCATTTCATCTCACCTGCTGAAACTACGGTGATTGAACATATTCCAGCCACATGCAATTTACGATAATGTATCGGTAGCGGGTAGGTCATTTGGAATGATTCTGTGCAGGTGGTAAGGTAATTACTGCGTCGTGTCTGTATGCCATCGGTTAATGAAATACAGAGTATATTAAAGTTGGCTGTCCAATGAAGTCGTAACAATCAGTCCGTATTAAAGCCGACTGTACGAATGCATTTATAACAATTACTTCCAACAAAACAGCACGACAGGACAGAGGATTAGTCAGCTATTGTCACATGTTTATGTGCCGCGAAGTTTCACAGCGCATGCTAGTTCCTCTCACATCGAAGTACATGCCTGTGTATCTGTAAACGTTGTTCAAGGATTAGTTTTGTTCAAACAAATATTTCATTGCGGTTTCAAGCAACATTGTCGAAATTGTTCGACAAATGTTTTGATTTGTTTATGAATTTTTGGCAACTGGGGCGTTGATGTGAACAAATAAAATATATGAACTTTATGAATGAAGTTTATTTCAACACAAACAAACAAATAAAGCAGAACGTTACAACCGAGTTACTAAAGTAAAATTATAGAATTTTGAAAACAAAGGACATCAAGGGCGTATGTTACTTATATATATATTATATATA
>SDWI01001145.1:82593-98162 GCA_009193005.1 Lamellibrachia luymesi
TATATATATATATATGGCATATTATATCAGCATTTTTGGATGTGGTGTTAACCAAATGCCCCTCTCACACATTATATAGCTATAGCTCGATGAAGGGTATTCTCCAAAAAATAAACAATGTGAGCCGAAGAAGGCCCCCAGGATCTGCTGAGCCAGATGCATATGTGAATAAATGCAGACATTATGCTGCAATCCTTGGATCGTACTTGTTGGAAAGACTTAATAAACACCTTAATAAACATCTTCTACAAATTACGACATAACATGCGAAATAAAGAAGACCCGTAATTCGCTGTTATTGCATCAGTGTCTCCCTTTTCTGAGTAAGTGCACCATCAATCAGTGCCTGACATTTAATTAGTTTACCCAGGGGCAGGGGAGCTTAAAAAGCTAGATGATCAAGTTCAATGTCAGGTCAGAGTAGTAGAAGGCAGGACAGTATTGTCTATGTACATAGGTACTCCTATATGACCACATCAAGATAACATAACGTAACTCTAGCCCACAAAGTCCTTCGGAGACGGATAATATCATAAAATCATCGAGCACACGTAGAATGTGATTTATGTGCAGCTGTCGACGTGCAACCACTTCAAGCCCTGAACTGAAAAAAAAATACAGCTAGATTTAAAGGGCCGTCAACAATCTGGTGTCTACACAATAGAACCCACTGAAATTTAAGCCAACAAGGTGACGTTCTTGCGGTGCAATGGAGTGGGGTTATTTTGCCTCTGAATTCAGATATTTTCATCAAATGAGACCAAATCTCTTCCTGCTTTCTCAATGCGACGCACTGTTTCCGAATACGTAAGCATAGCATGTGCCTTGGTGGGAAATTTCGTCAAAGAGATCGTCAGTGATCGATGCTAGTAAGTTTTGTCCTTATGGATAGCATACTGTCGTGTTTAGGCTGAAGACATAGGGTTGGGACACTAGTGCCAGTGGACATTGATAAATAAATTATACTGGCCACAGTCAGATGGTTTGAGTAGATAAGCTAGATCAACATANTCGTCAAAGAGATCGTCAGTGATCGATGCTAGTAAGTTTTGTCCTTATGGATCAGCCTGTCGTGTTTAGGCTGAAGACATAGGGTTGGGACACTAGTGCCAGTGGACATTGATAAAATAAATTATACTGGCCACAGTCAGATGGTTTGAGTAGATAAGCTAGATCAACATACTCATCGACCTAGATCTTATGTCTGAAGAATAGAGAGGGGTGGTTTGGTCTCGTGCTATGTTTAAACTGTGATTATTTGGGTGATTAGTGATTGACATATCGGAATGCTAATGGATACCTGAAGACTGGGGCCTGCCCTCGTAGTCGACAAATCCCAGCGTAACATCAACAGCACAGTGGCGAGGCTCCTGACTTTCAATTCCTGGTGTACTGGCAACTACTAGCAGTATTGGACTATTCAGCAGGGGTTTGTGGTTGTGTAGTGCCTGCTGTAGTAAGAACAACATGATATAGAAATAGCACAACTTTTGTTTTGTTAAGAAACAAATTATGCTAACTTCGTAGCACACAAATAACGGTAAAACCAGACCGCGTTGGAAACCCTAGTCAATAGCCAACAAGTACTCTGAAGCCTACAATTATGTCTTACTTACAGGATGTGTAATGAGGACACGTCCCGCAAGAGAGCAAATAGTAACAGAACTAGAGACGTAGCTTCATATATTATAATAGTACTCATAGTCATCAATGCATGAATCCATCAACAGTTAAATGAAAACACACCAACATTGGATTATGATGGAAATAATTGAATGTGTTTTATAGGCCAATGGAAATTGCAGACTTCTGCGTTTCTGTAATGTCGATTAACTAGGGACAACATACTTGCAAACGGTTAAGTCCGTGTACAAGTGCGTCCGAATAGTATTATAGTATTTCAATATGTCCACATTGTGATTGAGATGTACACCGTCATCATACATAACAACCTATCGACTAAATTTGACCGCTTTACATGACTACCAGGTAATGTGGGTATTACCCTTGGAGTATCGCTTCAACTCATAATTCGCTGTTTCAATGTGATCATTATATCGTTCTTGCTGTTGATACGACTGAAACTTACCTGTCTTAAAATCGATATAATCGACTGCACGAGGATTGTAATTTTTTTTAATCACTAGAGCAGTACTTTATCCAGCCACATATACACCACTGTATGACTCATTTGAGATATAATTTTCATATATGTGAATAAACATGATCTGAAGATTATACCGAATGATGTGTTGCGACATATGTCGAATCGATTAAATACGACCTCCAGATTTATACACACATTTTACATTATATGTAAGCGGGTCCAGAACTGATGGTATATCATGTCGACTACCAACCGCCGATTCTAACCGGGTATCGAAATTATGCCCAACGATAACTGCTGATGCCATATTATAACCAAACCAGCAAGAACAGTAGTTAATAGTTGTTGAGAGAACAGTAGCTGAGGGTCGAGGCCGTTCGCCGTACAAGGGACAGTTCGAAGGGTTGTTTACTCGTAATTGACACAGGCATTGATTATAATACATAGGCAAACTGCAAAGCGTAAATCAGACGCTGATTTCTATACTGATAAACAAACACTGTGCATCATAATGCCAACAAACCACTCTTAATCGTCACCCATGAATACATCAACGTCGGGGAGTGATCAAATCAGACGCGAAAACATGAGCCGTCGTCATTGCAAAAGTTAGACGTCTTTTGCCTTTGATTAGCTGTCATTGTGGAACATGCAAACTGATCGCGGCCGTTAAAAAAACAAAGTAATTCCGCAACATATCTCCATCATAAACTTTAAATAATCAACCAACATACACATATCAAATACTCGTAAAAATTATTGGAAAAATTCAAGAAAAAACTGTTTTTTGTTTAGTGAAATAAAAACAAGCATTAAATGTCCACAAGACGAATACAGCGACTGATAAACTCTGACCCATATTGGACATACTGTCACGCGGTAATACCGCACACCTATGTTAGTTATCTAATATCCGCTTGGATTCGATTTAGCTGTCTACTAATACGCTAGGCGTCAGGTCAACAAATAACATAAGAAGATCATTATATTTAATGCAAAATAGATAAATACAACGCCATCAACCAGTCTATGAGGCCTCATATACAGTTTTAAGAACGACTGAGATTATTAATCAGTGGACTCCGAACCGCGCAAGCCCGGATGTGACGCACCTGGTCGTCTAGTACATGCGCGACCGACCGCTCCGTCACTTCTATGAGCAAGGTGTTCAGAACAAAATGTTCATTTAAACGATTAAAGGGCACCAATAGTATTTTTAAATACGAATACAAATAAGGGAGTTTTTGTAAAAAAAAAACAATGTAAATTATAATTTCGAAAGGATTAAATCAGGGGTAATTTAATAATGAAAAGCAAGTGGGTCTTCTCAAAACAGTTAAAGGATAGTCACAAAATATGTCAAAATTAATTAACCATTTAAGTTATGATTGTCTTAACAAAAAAAGGTCATCAAAAAAATTGAGGTTTTTTAAAAATAAGTTAAGGGATCATTTTAAAAAGTGCAACTAGTTATTACAAATGAACCAGCTGATCGTCTCAATAAATTGAAGGATCAATTAGAAAAAAAATGGAGTCTTCCCAACCGGTCACTTCATATAATTAAGGAAAATCTAAACATGTAAGGATTCATAGCAAAACCCAAACATCGAAAATGTAAGGGGTTACCTCAAATAAATTAAACGGATATAAAACGAATAAATTAAGGAATAATTTTTAAAATGTAAGGTTCATTTAAAAAAGTATCTACTTCATCATCTGAATAATGTAAGTGGACCATCGAAACATTAAGGATTCATCTACAAATGTAATAAGAGGGTCACCTGAAAATAACTTCTTATCTTACGTTTTGAATTGATCGTTTTTAATTGAAAGATAACCTTTAGTTTGGGGATTACATTTGTCGTCAATATTAAATGTACCCCTTGTTTTTATATTTTGTTTGGTTATCCCTTAAATTGAAACAAAATGCAATTTTGTGGGGTTATGCACCTAATAGAATAAATACAAGCTAACCATGTTCAACTACAATCAACAATATCACGAAGGTGGTTTATTAGGAAAAGCTTGTTGAACACAGGTCAACCATATTTCATGGGCCACGCCATTGTTGTCGATAAACCTACGTGGTGTGTTCATGCTTATTTCTACATCTAGTTTCCCAAATTTCCGACTTATGACGCTTGTTATTTTTAACGAATATTTACATTTCCGAAATGGCTCCTTAACGTATTTGAGAAAAAACCTTTATTTCATGAGCTGTTCACTTAATGTTTTGATATGATCCCTTAATGTGTCGAGACGATCAACCATTTCTTTTTAATATACACGTCTACTTTAAATTAAGTTTGCATTTTGATATATCGTTATATTTGTATTTTGATATGACCCTTAGTTTTATGATATGATTTCTTAATATGTTGAGATGATCTGTTAGTTGATTTTTTTAATTACCCCTTACATCCTTACATTTTGCTTAATGTTCCCTTCACTTTTTTGTGGAAACCTTAATGTTACGATGTGACACCTTAATTTGTTTGAGACGATCAACTATTATTTTGTTTAAATGATACTTTACATTTGAGATAGACGTTATTTTTTTGTAAAGGACTCCTTCCTTTTCGTCTTCCCTGCTACCATGTCTGACCCGAACCCCTCAATTGCCCCCATGCATTGTTATTATTGCTGTAGGCTATCTAGGAGGATATATAAACAGTAGTCCATACGTCCTCCCAGAACACAAACCGCTGATTCGTTCTGAGAATCTTATTTTAAGAATACTTTAGTGAACGTCGAGTGGGTGTCATAATGGGTAGCAATGATAAGGGTGAAGAAGATGATGTTGCGGAGGAGGAGGCGCAAGGCGATTAGGTTGATGAGGATGACGTAGTTGTCTTCATAATCGTCATTATAATCATATTTATCGTTATTATTACATTACCGGTCGATTATTACATTACCGGCCGATTTATTACATTACCGTAGACATATTGTAACCTACGTTGGCGTCAATCATATTGTAAGTTACGATTACTGACTGTCAGCCGCTAGCCTATTGCATGACAATACAATATATACACCAAGAATTCGTCATGAACATATCATGCAAATAATACAGACATTTGTCCACCAATACACAAATTTAGTTACAGATAGGTCGGACCATTTCTCTAGCCTATATAAACATAAGCCAAGAATATCGATGTAGAAATTGGAAGCCTGTCTGCTCAGAAAACTCCATCAACCCCAACTACTTGGAGACAAACCCCCGTGTTCATCTAATAGATAAAGCCAAAAGTGGGGAAAGCGGTTTCGATATCTTCCAACTGCCTATTCCATCAACGATGTACAATCGCATTTTAAGCTACTTTCTCGCACACGCGTAGGGATACACTGGGCTATGTAAACAGCCGCAGGACCTAGATCCAGCCTAACTCGATTTCCAAGTTAGCTTGTGTCGTTGTGAGACCTGTACACTGCAAATAGTTCCGAATTTATATTGTTACTGTTTACTGTTATTGCTGAACTGTTGATTTTATTGCTAGATCAGTTGGTCGATCTTATCTTATCGATACCATGTGAATTGTAAATAAGTCAGTAGTGGTACATATAGTACTGGTAGCTGCTAGGCATGATTTATTATTGATATTACTGGTAGTTGCTAGGCATGATTTACTAACAGCAACTGATATCTGCTAGGCATATAGTACTGGTAGTTGCTAGGCATGGTTTACTATTTATAGTACTGGTATCTGCTAGGCATGGTTTACTATTTATAGTACTGGTAGATGCTAGGCATGGTTTACTATTTATAGTACTGCTAGCTGCTAGGCATGGTTTACTATTTATAGTACTGGTAGCTGCTAGGCATGATTTACTAATTATGTGTTAACACCTTTTGGGGGCCGGCGTGCTTGCTGAGATTATTTCATGTATCTTATTTTGATGATGTATGCTTGCCTAATTTCCTGCTCCTTAATTAATACATTTCAATGTCATTCTTTGGCCTCTTTTACACTGAATTAACTTTGCATTCAATTCGTTATTGTACCTTTTGTAAATAATCCTTCAGGCCGGATTAGTCGAACGATATGTGCTCCAATTGTTCGGGCAACACTGGGTCACAAGACAGTACGCTACTAAATTATGTGTATGTTTGGACAAACAAGGTATATAAGCAGTTAAATTAACTTATTGTCTAGCGCCACTCCCGATTTGTGCTTTGATGACATGTCACGACGGGTGCACGTGCCGACGGTCGTTGATTGGCCGCTGTTTCACAATCGCCGCCGACTGTCGATCAATTTGGGACCAGTCGCAATTTAACCGAGGTAAAGGTAGCTACACACGTTGATATCAACACATGTTTCTCAAGGGTGCGCGACAGCATTTCGGTCGATTCGACCAATCTGTTAATTGATCGCTCGTGCAAACCGGCTATCATCATCATCAACATCATTAGAGTCATCGCTGCTGAGACGCATTTTATTTAATAATTATATATTTCAAGTGATAGTTTGCGGTGTTAGGCCTGTTTTAAAAATAAACATACACCCAGTTGTCTGAGGATGTGTAGCAGTGCACTGGTCAGTATACCCGCTTTGCATGGCTGACTTCGGTGTAATAACCTGACTGTGCACCCCTTATGATCATGTTAATATCGGTGTTGCTAATAGGTGTAATCAGCTAAGATTACATTTCGTGGTATATATAAAATTAATATAATAGATGCCGAAAAGATAATATTGCCTTTCGCTGAAACAATCGCCTATTCATGCCTACGCCTGCTCAATCGCGTTCGAAGTTATTCAAATGTCACATCAGCCATTGATTATGTTCTGATGCTGGCCTTGTGGTTTTTGTTAATATCGGTAAATATTACTGCTGGTACGATATATTCCCTGCTGATACAACCAATCGCTAATCGCGACGCCTCTTATTTGCATAAGAGGCGTCACCCGACGGATACATAGGAACTAAATTCACATGATGGGTTATTTATAACTTCCACCAGTGGCGTCATTAACCACAGTTCACCACTGCCACAACTTGTATTTGATGCGCAGATGATGCACATCTTTATTTCATTTGGTACACCCTTATTACATGTCAATAAATATCTTACTGTTAATTGCATACATATATTCATAGTGTTTGCATTGACAATTTTTCTAGAAATACAATAACGTTCGTTTTTATGGTAGTGTGACTATGCTGGGTAGAGGCCACTTTTGGAAGTATGGGGATATTTACAAAATAAACGCCTACTGGTGAATATTCTTTTAAATAAGCTGAGCTCCTAGTGCTACCAGCCGGATATTTCTTTAGTAGCCAGATTTTTATATGTACACTTATTGAAGCCCATTTTTCTCATTTAGTTGTATTGCTGTTGGCATCATCATGGCTACAGCATCCAATGCAGGAACTAAATAGTAGGAAGATGGTGCTCACATTCATGAAGTTTTCCACTCGGTGCTATTACCATACAGCTGACCTTTTTGCAATGGGAACGTCATTCCAAGATGTCAATAAGTAGGTAAAGTATTTTAATTATGAACATTCATTGTGTAGTATTCTTCATATGGATCCACATGTAACGGTGTTTTTGTTTATAGCTATGCATACTGGATATCTTTAAAACATGACTGACACTGGAGTCCCCCGGATTATGACTACACAAAGTGTCACGGTGAAAGTGCAATCGGTGTTCACCCGGGATGTGTCGTACTGTCGGCCCTTCAAAGCAGGAGAAATCGCATTTATGGGAGGTTATCCCGGGTGGAGGGAAACAAAGAGCGTCCCTAGGAAGACAAGTGGCTCGACGGAACAACAAAGGAGCGCAACCGCGCCGTGGCCAGGTTAGGAAGCATTAAACTGTTTAGCGGACCAACACACACACACACACACACACACACACACACACACACACACACACACACACACACACACACACACACACACAAATATGTGTTGTAAGTCCAAAACACACGTTTCCCGTAAATCAACAAAACGTTTATTAAATGACTTATATTAGACAAAACACAGTCTTAATACACTTGATTATGAGGAAAGCAGTCAGAAATGATGCAGCAGTGTTAAATATGGTGTACATGTGTAACTTTTGGCCATCTGGCCACACAATGGACTTATTAATTTTTGCACAATAATGCAATTGGACTTAATTATTTTTTTATAATTTCACATAAATACCTGTATATTACTGTAGAATATGAGGTAAACAGTAAAAACTATACTCAAATATTACATATTGTGTGTATGTGTGCGTGCGTGCGCGCGCGCGTGTGTGTGTGTGTGTGTTTGTGTGTGTTCATTATTGTAGGCATTTGGCAAAAACATGACTTAAACTGTTTTGCACAGCAATATAATTAGACTTAAGAAACTTTTGAAAATATGAAATAGCAATTGGTATTATCAAAACGCCCTCTTATTATACCTGATTATGAGGGAAATGGTAAAACATGATAGAGAAATGTCAAATCTGTTGTACATCCATTGTTGTTTTGGAATTTGACAAGAACATGTCCATAATTAACAAGCTTTGCTTTGTAATATAATTAACGTTTTAGTTCCTTAAACATATGAAACACATCACATGTTTTTGAGCAGAGTCATTATTAACTTTCAAGTTTATAATTACATGTATCGTCACTATTTGCTGTCATAGACTAACTGCTGCCAACACGTGTGATACATTTAACGGCCATGTAACTGGTATGACAAGTCCATGGACAAAGCATTCAACATGCGGAAGTGTAGTTGCATCGCGGCTACCCAGTTCACAGACCTGATTCTCTGTATGTCAGGTAAGTTGTCGTAGAAGCCAAGGACGTATGATGGTATCATTCTCTTGAGCTGCTGGAGTTGTTCATATTTCCGGTTGCTTATCTTAAGTGGACACTGTAACAGCCCTCTCCCTCTGAGGGAGCTCGGCCCATTCTTTATCAAATGCCGCCTTGTACTGAACACTGCCATTGGGATTGTACTTCAATGCAACAAGGTCATTGACCTGAGAATCCCCTACTTTGTTACCTGGCTGGATACTTGTGCTGTATGTAACAGAGGAACAGTCCTTGTAGAAGCTGTGATTGAGATATTTGACACAGTAGGGGTTACGTGATATTGCTTCTTAAATGATGGTAACATAACCAGCCGGGCTGTACACCTGTTTATTCTGTAATATGCTTTCTACTAGGCTGTACACAGAGTCCACCTCCATATGAGTGTGTCCTTTAGTAAGATACTTTTGAACAAAGGTCTTTCCTGTCGTTTTGCAAGGAAACGTTAATGCATTTGACATGGCTACGTTTCTATTCTGGTATCAGCATCCATCGCTGAAGATAACTATGGTGTTGACATCATTGTTATTCAATTCATTATCTACGTAATCCATAAGGCAATTTGCAAAGCTGGTAGATTGCAAGCCACCTTCTGACTCATGCCAAAAATTGCAATATGCGTTCTTCGAAGTCATATCATGTATAGTGAAATTGTTGCAGCATAGCTCTGTTTTGTAATACACAGCAGTGGCCAGGATTGCAGGAGTCAACAGAACAGCCTGCAAGTCGATTGTCAATACCACTGTTTTCCCCATCAACCAATGCAGTTTCTATGTCCATAGCTTTTTTAGTTTTGGCCAAACCCTTCTTTAATATGTGCACTTCATACGTTTCCTCGGATATATTTCCTGTTTCATGTGCGCATTAAATGTCTCACTGGCCCTTTTTTGGCTGAAAACGAGAAAGGTTCATTTCTTCGAATACATAGTGCAGTAAACACTTGGAAGCAACTTTCTTCTTTTTCTCGATTCACCACACTTGATACACCTTGTACAATAACACCGAAGCCAAACTCTGATGACTATGGAATAATTTTAGTTGCTCTCCTTTGTATGCGTTCAAGCATATCTATATCATTCTTACGATATGGTTTCCATGCTTGTATACAGTATTTTAAATGAGGTGTAACTATTGCTTTATAAAGATATATAATTAACTTTTTTCCCTTGTATGTTATGTTTCTTCTAATCAATCCAATAATTTGATTACCCTTTGAAGCTGCAATACCACACTGCTCTGAAACTTTCATATCAGCGCTTATTGTAACTCCTAAGTCCTTTTCTTTTACAGTAGTACCCAGAACAGTATCTCCCATTTTATAGTTTACATTCAAGTTCCCATGTCCTGTATGTAGGCATTTACATTTCCCAAAATTGAACAACATCTGCCATTTCTCAGACCATTTCACTAATCTGTCTAGATCGTTTTGTAAATGTTGTTTATCACCATCAGTATTAACCTTTCTAAACAGTTTTGTGTCATCCGCAAATTTCAGTACGTTACTTGTTATACTGTCGTCCAAGTCATTGATATAAATTAAGAATAATATAGGTCCTAATACTGATCCTTGAGGTACCCCACTCAAAACCGATTTCCAATTTGAAACTTCTCCATCTACTACAACTCGTTGTCTTCTGTCAGTCAGCCATTGTTCTATCCAGTCAGTTATGCTATCCCCGATACCATGGGCTTTTAATTTAAGTAGTAATCTTTGATGTGGCACTTTGTCAAAAGCTTTCTGAAAATCTAAGTAGATAATATCTACTGGCGATCCCACGTCTATCCACTTAGTGATTTCTTCCAAAAAACATAACATATTTGTTAAGCATGACCTCGCTTTAAGGAATCCATGTTGAGATGAATTTAATAATTTATGCTTAACGAGGAAGTCCACCATATGGTCTTTAATTAACCTTTCTAATAATTTACAAATCACTGACGTTAAACTCACTGGTCTGTAATTCTCTGACTTATTTCTCGAACCCTTTTTAAATAATGGTATGATGTTTGCTTCTTTCCATTCAAACGGAACAACTCCCTCTTTTAATGACAAGTTGAATACTCTTGCAAGTGGTATACTGATTTGTTCTACTGTTTCCATTAGTAATTTTGGAGGAATCCCATCCACTCCCGGTGATTTGTTATCCTTCATTGCCTTTATTTTCTTAGCTACCAATTCTGGAGTTACAACTAACGGACCTAAATAGTCAGATTTAGCCCCCTGAAATTTAGCATCAGCAACTGGTAATGAACTAATATCTTCTTTGGTAAACACTGAACTGAAGTAACCATTTAGGTCTTCCGCCATTAAAAACCCCTGTGATATTATATTTCCAGCACTGTCTTCTAGAGGTCCAACCTTGTCTTGTACGTTTTGTTTACTCCTGACATATGCATAAAAACTCTTGCTGTCATTTTTTATGTTACATGCTAGTTTTTGCTCATAGCTTCTTTTAGATTGTCTGATTTCAGTTGTAGCTGCATTAAGTGCCTCTTTGTATTTTGCATAGTCTTCGTCCTTTCTGGTACGCCTATAAACCCTCCACATAGTTTGTTTTAGCATTATTTTTCTAATAGCCTCTTTTGACAAGTGTTTCTTTCTACACCGTTTTCCTTGTTTTTGGAAGGGAACAAATTTATCGATGATACTCTCAATTTCATATTTTAGAATATTCCAACATTCAATTGCGGTCTTATTCATCAGCATGTTATTCCAATCTAGCTTTGCTAAGTATTTTCTCATATCTTTGTAGTTACCTTTGTGGAAGTTTCTCTTGTACGTTTTCTTATTTTTACTTTCTGATTTTACATTGATGTCAAAATGTATTTGATTATGGTCACTATTACCCAATGGTTCAAATATTTTTACATTGTCCACTAATTCTTTTTGTGATGACAAAACTATATCTAATACATTTTCTCCCCTGGTTGGTTCTAGTACGTGCTGAGTAAGAAAGCTATCCTGGATTAAAAATAGAAATTGTTGGTCCTCAATCCCTGTGCTCTCTAGAGAATTCCATTGTATGTGTCCATGGTTAAAATCTCCCATTATGATACATTCCCCTTTACTAACTTCCTTTATAGCGTTTTTTATTTTTGTGTTGTCCTCTTCGTTTATGTTTGGACTTCGGTAAACTAATCCAATAGTTAATTTTGAATTTCCTGAAACAATTTTGCACCAAACAGCTTCATCGCAATCTGCTTCCCTTTCTAGTTTTATTTCATAAGCCTGAATAGATTATTTAACATATAAAATAACTCCCCCGCCCCTTCTTCCTATTCGATCTTTCCTAAACATTATATATTCCGAGATATGTAATGGTAAATGGTAAATACAGTATATATTCTGTAAATACTTCCATTTGTGAAACATTTGATTAAAACACGTGGTGTACATCACATGAACATCCGAGCAAAATTATTAGAGGATACGAACCGTCCAGAACCAAACAATTCAACGACCATAACCATTACATATCTCGGAATATCTCAGTCGTCTTTGTTTTGAAAACGCTATACTTTTGCCAGTAATACAAGAATATTTTGATGTTTCATTTCTTATAAGAAGATTATTTTGGCGATTTGTTTACATTTTGTATATATTGAAAGTTCTACAACAACAAAATACGATACAATGTTTAGGATGGTTATAAATATAAACATTGACAAGATATATCTTCACTGCCAATTATATCTGCAAGACGCCATTTTTTTTTTATGTAACACATATAAAACGATTCTTCGTCAACTTTACCACAACATGCATTCTAAATATACTCGCAATAATAGACAACTCATTTCACAGCATACTTATTAAAACGTTACTAAACAAAACAAAAGCATCTTCTCCGGGATCGCCTTCGAGTTCGACCTTACTTGGATACGCGTATCAATGTCTCTTGATTAAATATTCGTTTCACGCACATCACGATATCGTCTACTGTCGCAGAGGTGAAGACGTTCATTGGTAACAAGCGGATACTTTCACGCGCGTCTTGCGGTACAACTGTCGTACGTCCTCCCGGAATATGGCGCTAGCGACGCCGTAGATTAACGGATTAACAACAGAGTTTACAACAAATAATCGCTGCATTCCATCTGGAATGGGAGCTACCATGCTATCCAATGACGGTGGCAGCCAGCAGAACACGAAAACAATCGTGATGATAAACAGCAGGGCAACATTTGCACTGGTCTTTGTTTGCTTCGCAACTGTTTTGTTTGTAGTCGCCAGAGGCGCTGACGTCCCTGCACGACGAATGGTCATACGGCTTCTCTGCATAACCGACGTTTCGTCAACCTTTGTAAAAACATTCGAAGGCCCCAGACCAATGGGACGGGCAACATCCTCCACTGCTTTGATAACTTTTGCTTTCATGGTAACTTTTGAAGATTCCAGATCAATGACACATACATCGTTCACGACTGACCTGATTTGATTAATTTTCGTTTTCATATTTGAAGATCCTGCATTTGGTTGGCGGCTCTGGGTTTTCGTGAATATACGTGAAGACCCCGGTTCAGACGGGCATGGATTATGTTCAGATGTCCCTTGTAAGACAGCGATCTGTTTTCGCGAGGCTCGTGTCCTGATAAGCAGCGTAACCGCCATCAAAATATAACAAGTCGTCATTGTGGATATGCACAGTAGAGGCACAATTAAGTTATATAGTCCTCTGAACTGGTCGTATTTACAAAGCCTCGCCACAGTATTAACTGATGTGCCTACAACGGCAGTCACAACAATGATAATCAAAGCCTTCTTCACTCGCCGTGTGTTCACGTTGAACGAGTGTGGACGTTTCACTGCCATAAGACGCTCGATCGACACAAACACCAGAAGAAAAGACGATATCAAGATCGACAGATTGATGACATAAAGTATTGCCTCCCTTTTCATCAAGCCCTTCTGCGTTGCAGTAAGGACGATTCCACAGACACAGACGGCCGAATCAGCGACAGCCAGTGCAAACATGTACACTCTCGTTGATGTTGTCATCTTTCGGACATAAACTGCTATTATAAGCAGATTGCCCGGCAATCCCAGCACACACAGGAGAAAGTCAACAATATCAAAATCCTTTGTACGTGGTGATTTGCCAGAATCATTTAAGACATTCTGCAGACAACTCGTGTCGTTGGTCACTTTGGATGTATTCCCCGACTCCATGTTGACGTCTAGCTCGCAGCTGAAGTATACGCTACGCGTATTGTGACATCAATGGCCAGTTACCTGTAACATCATTAGTTGCTATGAAGCCTCTGTGCTTTAGACACCTAACAAATCATCATACTAATCAGCATTACGTCGACGTTTTAACGAACAATGAACTTATCTCATGCTATTTCCACAAATAATAATAATATTTCATTGAGCACATTGTATTTAATTTCACATACTTAAACTACGGTAAGTCCGTCCAAAAGCAATCCAAAGCACAATATAAATGTACACATTCTAGCGCATATGCAATTTACGGCAGCGTGTGAGTCATTTTGAATGAATATGTGCAGGTGGTAAGGTAATTACCGAGTAATGTCTGTATGCTATGTATGTTGCAACTGTCTGTCCAATGACGTTGTAACAAGCAGTCTGTGTTAACGCCGACTCTGCGAATGTATTTATAACAACTACTTTAAACAAAACAGCACGACACGGCTGTGGATTAGTCGGGTCTTGTCACACGTTTATGTGCAATGTATGGCACCTGCTAGTTGACATATCTACTCTGCATGTTACACGGGTCTAGCTCAATAGACCCGACTAAAGCCTATCACATCGAAGCACATGCGTATAAATGTGTGAACGTTGTTCCACGATTACTTTTGTTCAAAAACAAATGTTTCGTAGCAGTGTCAAGCAGCATTGTCGAAACTGTTTGACAAATGTATTTATGCGTTTGTGAACTGTTGCCACCTGGAGGTGTCGACGTGAATGAATGACATTGATGAAACTTACGAATGAATAAATTAAGTTTATTTCAACACAAACAACCAAAGCAGAACATTCATTTTAAATTAGATTTGTACATTAGTTCTGCTTTATGAGAATGATATCAAATAAATGCTTTGCTAAACTTGTTTTCTTGGCACAAGCACGTTTTCAACTTCGGCAAGCCAGCGTTTCTTATCTGTATAACTTCTTTTTGAAACTCTTTTACAGGACACTGTTTTTTATATATATTTAAGAATGTATGCAAGAATAAAACAAAAGCCTTGTTTACATCCTTTATGCTTAAACTATCATCCCAGGATTGTACACTTAATTAACTTGAACACGAAGCTAACATTTCTTCATGTTTGCTTTCATGAGTGTCATGCCTTAACATATCTACGTTCAGAATCATACAC
Organism: Lamellibrachia luymesi; assembly: GCA_009193005.1. Taxonomy (NCBI): domain Eukaryota; kingdom Metazoa; phylum Annelida; class Polychaeta; order Sabellida; family Siboglinidae; genus Lamellibrachia; species Lamellibrachia luymesi. The sequence goes on from SDWI01001145.1 coordinate 97,867, forward strand.
AAACACATTAAATTAAAAACTAAATTTTAACCATATTTTCTATACATGCACTTAATAATAACATTCGTGCGATTAGGTATGACTAATTCAACAGTACTATATTGAAACATGGTTTTTACTGCCGTTGATGTAGATTCAATAAGAATGCATGATTGTTATTTGCGTGGGTATATTGCAAAACCACAACCCTTTCGGTTTAATATTGTTATGTGTTTAAAAAAATCAACAACATATTTATAAATATCATAGTATTATTCAATAGGTAGTATTCTGCAATATGTATATATAATTTGTGG
>SDWI01001145.1:98312-112120 GCA_009193005.1 Lamellibrachia luymesi
CCACAAATATATATATATAACCATATAGACCAATTAGTTCATATGTTCCAATCCATTTAGTATTTAATTCCCGATTTTGACGCAGTGGTCAGTCAGCGGGAAACAGGTGAACCATTCACGATCAAATCTGGATTGGCGCGAGTGAAGATTTAAATAGTAGTGTCCAGACATGTTGTCTCTCACAACGCACACATCGCTTAGCTGTTCGTTACTAACGTACCTCAGATGGTACACTATCGTGCGGTTCTAAACACGACATTGTGATTACAGGGGAGCTGGTATTTTATTACTGCTGGTTTTATACAGTGAAAATATGGCATCTCGTAAAAAGCAAGGATGCCGTAAAAGTTAAGTAGAAATAAACTGATGAACCGGGTAGCGATGCCTTCCATGATCACATGTGTTTCTCATCTTCTTTGATCGATCTATCTGGCTAACTCTCGCCAATTGTATGCGTGCGTGCGTGCGTGCGTGCGTAGGTGTTGTGCAGCGCATAATTAAATGCTTTGGTTTAAGTATACATTGACATCCGGATGAGTCTGGTGTTTTTTTTTACAAAGATTTTACTGCTTATAATTTATCACGGTATTGGTTTGGGCATATGACATGACACTTAAAGTCCAGTGCATGACATATGTTTGCAAGTATCATTTGTTGTTATGTAGTTTGTAAGCGAAGCCTGACAAATTCACATAGGGTCAGATATGTGTAAGTTGACAATATCGGCATAATGGATGTTTACAGGTAACCATTAACTACACGTGAATCACAATTGTGTTGCCAATATTAACCACAACCGACGACAATAACTAAAGCTGACATGATAGGACGACACAATTTGGTTGAGCGACAATGCGTGGCCTGGAAGAACATGATAACATAATTGACTTACCAATACAACCATGCTTCCAAACTCCTCTTTTAGCCGTCGACTAAAATCTATTGTAAGAACAGGACAACCACATATACCGAAAGACAGAGACGAGACGACGTGAACGACACGTGTTTGGAGGGTATGTACGCGCGTGCGCGCGCGCGCGTGTGTGTGTGTGTGTGTGCGTATTTGTGTGTATGTGTGTGTGTGTGTTGGTGTTAGCGCTTGCATGCTTGCGTGCGTTTGTGTATGTATTGTATTGTTCCTTTCGTTTTTTTTTTAATTTCTCAAAAAAAGCTAACGTACCCAGTATCCACCTCGACATGCCACCTCGTTTAACATTTGTTATTCGGGAAATCATCGGAAATACTATAAAATACGGTCAAATTTCTGCGAAAATGGGCAACATTTGTTTTTGTAAATTATAACAATATGGTATTCATGTTTATAAAGTTTCCAGGTCTAACGATCAAAATCAATTATTTAAACGTTTATTTAAACATTATAGCTCACCCATTTATTAAACCGAAGACGCGTATTATTTAAACTTGTCATCCATTAGAAAGTTTAATATCAACAAGCCTGGTTCTTGATTTACCAAACAAATGGCGGAACAACCAATAAATATTACGTCTGATAAAGTGAGAAAACACAGTAACATTTACAATGTTATCATCCGTCTTTGGGCTCTTAGTGTATGCATCAGATGCCATTCGATGGCCGGCGTCAGATCATTGTTCGTCGAACAACTGAAAACAAACATATAATCTTCAATTGCTACCATTCAATGCCATTACTCTTAGATAACACAAACATATCGTTGAAAGAGGATGCTGTACCAACATTATTCTACGTTGATGCCAATTCGTAAAGCACAGGCATCGAGAAGGGAATCGACCACCAGGAACTGAACTAGGTTCCAATGCAGGCAGGCTCTCTTCAAAACGGCGACAAACCAAATGGTAAAATAATACAACCTATACTAAAAACATTAATACACTTTCACATTGTTACCGTTTGCATAGGTTTCCTTTCGCCCTTCGAATTTCCATTTACTATAAAATATGACACTATATTTTTTTTTTACTCAAAGACTAAGTGGATAGACGATGGATCGCCAGTAAATAATATTTACTTAAATTTTCAGAAAGCTTTTGACAAAGTGCCACATCAAAGATTACTATATCAATTAATTAATTAGTATTGTAGTAGATTAAGAGGTTTCAAAATGGATATAAGTTTTCAGTGGGGAACTACACATAAAGAAAAGAGCATTATAACGTATACATGTTGTGAATTGCTTAAAATCAGTTCATATCATACATAAATAAACGTATTAATCAAATAATATACCGTCACATAATTCCACAAAAAATATTATTTATATCCATATCATAATACCATATAAGAATACATTGTTTCGTCATATTAAATTATAAGTCAGTGCCAATGCTCCACAGAATCCAAATCCTAATAGAACAATCACAACTAAAAAAACAACGACAATCGAAATGGAGACACGTACTATTTCAAAAATGTTCTACACGATGATCATTTAAACAAAATAAAACAATTGTATGCGATTTTACTCGTACTGATTCATCTATATAAATGCACGTCTATGCATCATTGTTATTTATTTTAATTTGTCGCTCTTTTTGTCGATGAATTTCGTAATACGAATAAGTGTAAGTGGATCATTACTTTTTTCTGTAAACTTTGGATGTCCGAAAAGTTTATATATTATATATATATATTACGCGGTTGTAGATTCGTCTCCTTTGCCTAATTTAATAATTATCTCAACTGTTAAATTGGCTATTAGAAAAAAATAGACTATACGCCACGAGTGCTCCATCAAGCAACAACATCGTGTGCGTAAAAAGAAGATTACGTACTCGAGCCAGGTCATCCTAGGACAATAATTTCGCAGGGTCTAACATATGACGTCTATTACATCATCAGTTATTCCGCAATTGTTCAGTCTGCAAATACGAAACATGATTTAGTATAACTTTTACTGCGAAGTCATCATCATCCTGCGAGAGTGATATATATGCCTAGTCCTATTAACATGCTATCTGATCTAGTGTTATGACTTGTTCAAGCCTCAACTGTAATAGTCGCCACTGGTTGGGAAAAGATGATAATATTGAAATTTATTATATGAAGAATTAAACACATAAAACACATATTTGAAACTATTCGACATTCGGGAGTTTTTTGTTACATAGACATCGATTATTTAAAAGCGCTACTATTCAACTGTTTGTGACGTTCTTCTCCAAAATATACATAATTTTATTAAGCTCGACTTTGATTGTGTATGTCTGTAAGTCGTGCTGATCTGTCACTGGTTCATCTACGTCACCAATGTCGTGTCGGCATAGTTTTATATATTTTTTTTTAATTAACCCCATTATTACATTTCATTGAACAAAAATGCCTTTTAAATGACTGTCCCTGTAGCAGTATTAAAAAAAAAACGCTATCAAACATAAATTAGTGTTGCACAAAATGCTATGTAATAAAAGTACATAGTTTAAAGTTTAAAGCACTTACAGTAGCTGCTCCAGTCGCGGCAGTGAAATGGCAGCTCTGGATAGAGATGCCACGAAGGATATGTGACTGAACACGTTGACAAGTTTCTCGTCACGGCCACCTCCGACACTGACGCACCAACAACACACCATCATCATGTTGTGCCATATTCTCCCCGAAGGTCAGCTATGTCAAAGGCATGATACAATATAATGTGGTTTAATAGTGAATGGCATATATGCCAATGTGTTGTAACACATTATTGCAATACATATATTTGAACAACATGCTTAGGAATAAGACAGCAACAGAATGTTGGAACATTGTAAAATAAGCAATTGAGAGTATCATTGAACAATGTGTTTCCTAGATAAACGAGGAAAACGGTCTAGAAAAAAACACTTGCCAAAAGAAGCTATTAAAAAAAGGTTACAACCCAGTGAACCAAAAGTGTCCAACATACATGTAATGCTNTAAGCCGTGGCAGGAAACCATTGAAACTGTCTTGAAAATACTGCTCGAGAACACGATTGATGTAACAGAATAGCTGCAGCCAATCCGAACATACAACCCACAGCTTGTGATTCTTCAGGACTAGTAGTTAGAATCACATAAATCCATACATGATCGCCCAACAACGGAATTCTGGTTGACCTTTATGAATATGTCCGAAATACTTCACAGATTTGTCTACCATCAGAATGTAACTGGATGGGACATATGTATGATTAGGCAAGCATGCTTCCCTATCTGACAGCAGCTGGACACTACATGTACGGGCAACAATTTCTGCCTCTGTGCTTGTCTGATACGAAAAAGTTGTCTGACTATTCCTCAAAAGTACACATTGCCCTGGTGAATGGAGAATGTTTTGGAAGGCAGATGACACCACAACGGAGTCTCCCCTGACGTAATTCTAGAACATACAGTATATCACTGCATCTGAATATCCACGACTCAAGTCGATGCTCCACATACAATCTGCCAATCCACACAATGCATTTTGCCAAACAGGCATGGCAAGGAATGCAGAAATAATTATACTTAAAGTGATGGCAGCAGTGGAAGCAACCTCATTCACAACAACAAACTATATTTAATTAATTAATGAACAGGACAACAGGCAGAGCCAGAAGTGAAGCATCACCTCATCAATGATCAGAAGATCAAAGCTGATCAAAAGGAAACAACCACTGTTATATTAAAGAAATTGTGAACTTCGTTGACCACCATGAATGCAACAAGAAAACCCAGTCACTGTTTACTAAAGATAGAACCATGAGGTCAGCAGGTTCACAAAAGTATGTCTGGTCAAAACTTTGAGAAAAAAAAACAGACAAAGGTGGGCAGTGTTCCAGATATGCCAAGAGATCAGCGGCAAAAGCAGTGGTTCTGGATGCTATGCATGTTGTTCGCCGTTGATCGATTTATGATGATGAAACATTTGTAGTCATTGCAAGACGCTACAATAATAATCTTTTATAATATGTTTCTGCTGGTAGGAGTATTGTACACTTATGTTGCATGATGTACAATTTCCAAAGCATGAAGTAATAATTGCAGCAGCACATGTATGCCCGGTAAACGCCAGCAAGGCTGTTCGAGGTTAGTGAGCAGAATAGAGCTCCTGACCCACAGAAGATGTTCTATGTCGGCCAAAAATGCGGGACTTCTGAGCTTTATATGTGAGACATGGGGCAAGGAAGAGCAGCTACCACCAACCGCAGTCCACGGGTTTGAATCGCCGGTACCCGGGCGGTGATTTCAAGGAATGCAGCTGATGTATACTGCAAACTGTGACAACAGCGATAGCGGTGAATCAGATAGTAACTGAAATTGACAGTAATGTATTAAAGTATTTCAAAGTAAGTATAATATTACACAGGGTTCTGGCACGTCACACCACATCACATAGGAGATCACATCACACCAGATGTCTTCAGCCTAGTAAAGCAGCTTGTCCGATACGTGTATACCGATCGAGGTAACGAATTCGAAGCCACATATCTTGAAAAGCTCAGGGTGTAAAAGTGTTTGAACAAGTTGACGCTGCTGAAGCTGCATCGACCAACATAATTACATTTCCTTTTGTAATTGAGACGTGCGGCTTTTGTTCATGTCTGCCCATCACCCCACCATATGAATAATATGGGTGGGTTCTGTATAATGACAAGCTGATTATTATGGCATCAATACAACCTGCCTACCCAGTGCAGATGACCGAAACCATAGCCTGATGATGTACCAAAAGATACAACAGGAACTGTTCGTGCGCCAGTAATAGCACTACACGTTAAATAGGCGGCCACTGACAGGGATCGGTGAAAAATGCAGCCGTGCGATGCATACTGCAAACTATGACAGCAGCGAAAGCAGTGACTTAGATACTAACACATAACTGAAATTGACAGTAATTTATTCAAGTGTTCCAACTTTCAACTTTCCGGTAATAGTGCACAGTGGACAAACTCTATATAGCTCCAAATATGTGGATATGTGTAACTACTTTGGCGTTGATTATTTAGATTGTTCTGCACCCATTGCATTAGTAGCTTCATGCGAGAAACGTTCGATCCCTGCTATGGTAACGTGCGAGAGAGAGAAAGAGAGATTTGTTTGTGGCCTACCTGAACTAGTGATAACAATACATTTTATGTGTCCTGTTAATATGCTCAAAGTCAGTGTGAATTAATGTTATTCCAGAAAATAAGCATACCCTAAAATATACTGGAAACGTAGTCAAAATTGAACTTGATGAATGTCCTATATTCTGCTAGACTTTTGTGTTTTGGAGCTAGGCGAAGGGAGTCCCCTATATGTTTGTTTAAAAGCGGATTCCAACATCTGTTGCCTCAGTGTGTAGTTCGATTCATTACATATACAAATATAACAGCAGTGGGACACCTGTGACTCAAGGCAACAGCAGTGGGACACTTGTAACTCAATGCAACAGCCGTGGGACACATGTTATTTAATGTAACAGCAGTGGGACACCTGTGACTCAAATCAACAACAGTGGGACACGTGTAACTCAATTTAACAGCAGTGGGACACCTGTGACTTAATGCAACAACAGTGGGACACCTGTGACTCAAGGCAACAGCAGTGGGACACCTGTGACTCAATGCGATAGCAATGTGACATATGTGATTCAATGTAACAGCAGTGACATGTGACTCAATGTAACATCAGTGGGATAACTGTGACTCAGTGTAGCAGCCGTGGGACACCTAGAACTCAAAGTAACAGCAGTGGGACACCTGTAACTCAATGAAGCTGCAGTAGGACACCATCCAATTTACTCAACAGGGCAATTATCTATTTTTTATTTTAAATCAAGTTGTGGCAGTGGTGAGATGCTAAGTGGCGCCACTGTTGGGTAGTGTGTACTGGCGGAGTTACATCCCTTGGAAGCCAACAGTCCGCTTGATGACAGCATTAACAGTGAAGAGTAAAGGTGACGGATACAAAAAAAAAATTCAGATTCATGGCATACGACTGACGTTATGGTTATATTTAGACGCTACCTTCTTTTGGAAAGTCTTTATTCCATTGACAATTATTACTTATTCTGAACCCCCTTATATTGTTAACTACGACCATTATTATGTGTCCCACGTGTCAGTAACTGCATGCAGGATCCCTTGCGCGCGAATATACGGTATAGATTGTCTGAAGGGTCCTTTTTCTAAAATCCAGGACCACCTCAACTTCGCCGTTATTAACATACAGTTGCTGATCATGTATGATCGATGCAGATTATATATACGAAAGATGTAAATTCTTAAACATGTTGTGCGTAACAACATATTTACATAACACATTTGCTGGACGTTATTAAATAACCGTTAAATATTGTGTTTTCGAACATATTCACAGTTGACAGATCACGGTGGTAATACGCTTGTCTTGATATTAATTAATCAAGTTAGATTTGCAATATCCCGTAAAACAGTCATTCGGTTAATCAATGAAAACCGTTGTACAAGTTCAAAATGTGCAGACAATGCCAGTCGGTGTTACTGTACGCTCGAGTTTACCATGGATACGAGTTCACGGCATGTAAATGGAGTTTTCGACCCTCGGTCAAGTCGTAGTTACCAGCCAAGAAATCGATGGTTAAATGGGTGTCCAAACACAGCTGCAGTCAAACCAGTTACGCAACCACTTGTCAACATAGCCACACGCGAACAACGCAGGGACATCACAGTCACGGTCATGAAGAATACACATTTCGTTGTTGTACCGCGTATTTTCCTGAACGCAGCTTGTTTGTTTCGCAAATTTTCTTCAGTTCCTTTTCTGATTCTTTCAATCAACATTCTACAGAAAACCTTCTCAGTGACTGATACAACAGAACTGTCTCGCTAGTTGTCACATTAATAAACCAAGTCACCATTTTCGGTGCTTTCGCAATGATATACCGTTTCCAGTGAGTTGCTATGTTGTGATTATTTTGGATGTTACTAAATACTGAATGTCTTTGTAGTGCTGCTAGTTTAAATATTTCGGCACTGATATGATCAATGCCTGGATTTGTCGCTGTTTATATTTCCCATGATTGTCGTGATAGCATCCTCTGCGAATGGTCCCGTTTCAATATCTTGTATGGTTTATGTTATGCTTAAGTCACCGTCATCTGACACATCAATATATGTTGACATATAATTTTGCCATTAAATACTTCCTCATATTATTTTCATATATACGTAACTTCATCTTTTTACTATTAATTCAGAATCGTTTCTTCTTAAACCATAAGACTGTATATATATATATATATATATATATATATANATTATAATTGTGATGGGATAAGTGTAGTGTATGAACTGTACAGTGGGCTGGATATAAAGCAACTTTGTTTTATCTTTTAATTAACTTACCTGAATTAACATCATTATGTTTTAGTGTTTGCTGCGGGAGAACCACTGGTCGTGGATGCTGTAGTAGTCAATGTGGCCACAAACCACCTGGAGACTATTAGGAATGACCTACGTCGCCCGGACAAGACGCTCGACCAGCATCGGTGACTGATACAGGAAACTCAGGAGATGTAACCTGGAGTGCCTCTTGCAGTCTATGCTATACTCCCCCGTTGCGATGAGTAAGTTTCAGTACCACTAGTATATAGTGATGATGCATCTTACAAATGCCGATAGTTTTGTGGGAATTACAAGATTCCAAAATGTTTACCATTCGTTTACATTTTGTTGACATGCTTGTATTGTTGTATTGAAGTCGAGTCGGTGTGTAAACTTTTCATTTACATGCGTATGAATAACTAACTTGTAGCTACTTATCCTTCCTTTCTACAGTGATGACTTGTACGAGTTGAGGTTGCCGTACAACCAGAGGTTACACCGGCTGACAGCTCATATGCCTGGTGTCTCTTTGTGAGATTGGAACATCATGACGCGACCTGCTCTCTTCAGCTTCATGCTCCTGCCAGCCGTATCCGGCAGCTATTATTACCTGACCGTAGGCGTGGCTTTCTCATGAAAGTGTATGCATAACTGTTTTGTACGATGAATATGGTATTGCTTACAGCAGTAATGACACAATATTGTCTTTATTGTGTCTTCCTTCTAAAAGTTGTGCTGGTCTGAAATTAGGAAAGACAAATTTGGCAAAATTATGTGAAAGTAGTATGTCTCTCTATGCAGGGAGGCGGATATGGTAGCGATATGACCCTTGCCCGCGCAGAACATCGGCGGCGTATGGAGGCCAAGGCAAGAGCCAATGCTGCTAGGTCACCTCTACCCCATAGAAACTGGCCCGACCCAGCACCAGCGCGGACCTACGGGAACTACCAGCTACTCGGTCCAGGCCACCCAACTGGTCGTAATATGGACAAAGCTGACATCGAGGACTACGCCTTAATCAGCGTTGCGGGAGTGCCCAACGCCCTTTCTCCGGGACTGTTGCGCTCACCCTGCAAAGTACGTACACCCTGCAAAGTACGTACACCATATAAAGTACGTAACCCTGCAAAGTACGTACAGTACATACTTTCCCGATTTAGTAATGTATTGATTTAAAAACAAAGAGCATTCCAGTGCCACTCTACCAGCCCTAGACATCAGACGAGGACCCAGCGTCAGACGCCACATCTTAGACCAGTGCCGCGCAGCCCTTCTGTGCACTGTCCCTTCTGCGTCAGTGTCAGTCCGTCAAAGGATGCCTTCCGAGAGCACTTCATGACTGAGCACTGCACCTTGCCAAATAATGTTGCACACGTTGAAGTTGCATAATTCTATTGAGAGCATTATGATGATAAAAGGAACTGCAATGATCAAGTCTACTGCTAACAAGAGCAGTTGCAATATGTTTTGCAAAAGCAAAATACATATACCTGCGAATACGGCGAAGGTTACGAATATGATACAAAACCGGAATGACAAATTTATGAAATATGCTGTCTAAAATTGGCCCAAGTTATGGGTTTGCATAAATGAGCTCAGTGGAGTAGTGTAAACAGTAAAACGTAATGGTCCAATAACTGAACCATGAGGAACACCACACGAAGTTGGTAGTGCTGCTGAAAAGCAATTAGGTATCTTCATTTTTTGGTATATATCAAATACGTATGACGAAATCCAGCTCAGGGCTGTGCCAAATACACCATACTACATTGACAAGCGGTTAATGAGTTTGTTATGATCGATATTATCAAAAGCTGCGTATATAAAAGTAAACCATTGATATAACTGTGTTGATCATTTGGGAAACTAGATAAAATAGTAAAAAAAGGAGAGAGCATCACAACATATATACCAGGGACAAAAATAGAAGATGTAGCAGAAAGTTAAGACAGGTCATGGGAGGTGGCACGAGATTGGCTGTTTTTGTGCATGGGAACGAACAATGCCGAGAAGGAGGGAACGTCGTGCATCGTCGTTACGTACAGGAGGTTCAATTTATGCATAAATAACGAATCAATGTCAATTGTATTTGTAACCACATTTCTGGGCGTATATATTGAAGAAGATCTGAAGTGGAAACATTATAAATGAAACCTAACTACTGTTTTATAAAAAGGTATAATTAGCTTCCTTAAATGTTATATTTCCCCTAAGCTACCCAATAATATGTTTAATCTTTGAAGCTGAAATTCCACACTGTTCTGGAAATTTCATATCAGTACTTATTATCGAAAGTTATCTGAACAGATAAGTAGAAAATATCTACTGGTGATCCCTCATATATGCACTTAGTGATTTCTTGTAAAAAAAATTGTTGAAGATGACCTTTTGTGAATTCACGTTGAGATGAATTTGATAATGTAAGCTTAAAAAGTAAGTCCACAATATGTGGTCTTTATTTGACATGTCAAATAACTTAAAATTCACGGATGTTAAACTATAGAAAGTGATTATGTGACTTATGTCTCGAACACTTTTAAAATAATTGTATGATGTTTGCTTCTTTCTGTTTACAACTTTAAAACTTAAATACCTGCATGCACCCCATCCGTAAAGGTACAACATATATTCTGTATAACTCACCAAATATTTTGTTTTAATAATATTTTCTTTGTAAAACCAGCAGTTATATTCCTACTCTGATCACGAGTGAGGCGCGGTGGTCGAGTGGTACAGCGTCTGACGAGGGGACCGGGGTTCAAAACCACTATTTATATATTTTTTAAACAGCAGTTTTATCCCTACACGTATCATGAACGTTCATGCGAAAGCTACGTTTACATTAGAGCCCACAGGTCACACCAGCGCCCGCTGGTCCCCGCGTCATGTTATAAAGTAAATGCCACTTTGATTTAATTAGTTTTTAATAAGTAATGTCATTGTCCAGCGGTTGAGACGGTGGGTGATTTAACAAGTTGACCAAAGGGCGCCTCTAGTGACGGATTCCGAATTTGGGAAACTGATAGTATAAATACCCCGGAGGAGCTTTTTCCAAAGTGCGGGCAACACTATTTTGAATTCACACTGAGGTGTGTGGTCATGCCGAATTTTAAGCATGAAACTTGTCATTAAGGACGGCACTGGCGGGCTATACCTGCTTTAGCATTATATTTTAAAAAATCCGTTCAGAATTTACTTGTCAAATCTTCTAGACTATAATAGTATATATACACGTTAAGTGATGTGTTTACATTAATTATCTTTCTTTAAGGTTTACGGTGATATTTATCTTCACGGTTGTTTTCATTGTCATCGTGCGTGAATGTACTCCTACTGTGTAATAGGCCGTCTTGGGTGCGGTAGTCGAGTGGCAGAGCGTCGGACTTTCGGTCGAGGGGACCGGGGTTCAAAGTAAAAAAAAACACCTGTGTTAAAGCGTTGGAATTTTCGGTCGAAGGGATCGGAGTTCAAAACCACCTCCGCCGTTTCGATGTTTGCGCAGCTTCGTTTAACCCATTTTGCCTTTGTCTTTCGGAAGAGGGAATAAAAGCCGCTGGTCCCTTCTATCTGGTGCCTATGTCAGGGGAAGTAAAATATCCCACATGGGGAAATGGAAAATACCTGCTGTGGACTTACTAATTCTAGAGAAGGAAAACTCTGAAAATAAACCACTCCTATGTTAGCTCAAGACAGGGATGCTTGGAGATAAATGTAACAAATCAAGTCAAGTAAGTATAATGTCCACTATTTAAATCGCTTCGAACCTGGATAACAATGTATACTATTATTATTATTATTATGATCTTTATTCGGACTCAAGATACACAAACATGTACATATTAAACAAATTGTAAGTTAGAAATAGCAGCTACAAAACAAATTATATTGTGCTGATATATGAAATCACAGCATTACTTTCTTCCTTATTAAAGACAGTGTCATTGTTACAATCTTTCATTTCAACCAATTCACAAATCATGTTTGCATTGTCAAAGTATGTAGCATTGACATTGCTATTCCACTTATGCAGTCTATGTACTCATTGGTCGAGCGCAAAGGAGACGGACAATTAAAACACATATATGTATATCATAAATGCTTCCCGGACCATTGCATGCGGCCCCGAAGAAGATAAGAAGAGGGAGGCATGTACCTTACAATGCGATGACAAAGCCATTTGTTAAGCTGTAGTCGACTCGTAGTCAGCTCGTTACCTCCACTGCATTATCGATCACAACAACAAAATGGTTAAAACACCGAAACCCACAGAGAAAACGCTGAAATCCACCGACGCGCAGCAGACGATTGTTTGAATTCCTCTGTGAATCGTTCGATGAAATATAAAAAAACACTAAAGTCACCAGAAGTGGTACACAGCATACCACGTGACAACCATCAAGGCGAAGGACGAAGGAATACAGCCACTTGAGATCTATAAAAAGAAGAACATAATCGTCAGCACTTTACGAAGAAGGACATAATCGTCAGCGGTAGCAAATCGATCAGTGCTTAAGATATGTATCAATGCGCCAAGGTGGAGTTGAATATGAGAAATATAAAACATATATTTGAGAGTGTTTTGCGAATGCGTATAAACTATTATTAGTGGTATGAAAAGCAACAATGCTATGTTTATATGTGGATATTTCATTGTTCACACATTGAAGCACAATTATTACAAATTTAGAAGTGTTTTCTTAGATATTATGTGCAGATTTGGCCTTTATCATTTAATAACCAAATCGAGTAGAATTACGTTTATTGGTAATCTTTTTTTACGAATTAAATGCAGTATCGAGTAAATAGCGGACTCAAGTAAACATTGTCGATCTGCGATATTTTGTTGTTTTATAATTATCAAATTGCAAACAAGATGTCCAACTTTAAAAGGATGCTAAATAAAAGCACCGTATTATATAAACAAAATAAGTTAAATCAACGTACTTGGCCGAATGCGATGGATGAGCAAGATGTTAGTTTGGCAATTGTATATGTGATCTTCAAGATGTTAGCTTGACATAATAAGTTTGTCTTTGATTTGCAAGCTTTAATTAACAAACATTGCCCTGAGGAATGTATTAATCAAACGGATATGCGTTATGCAAATAATGCATTACTTTCAAATGGACTAAACATTAATGTAAAAAGAAACATGTTCTTACAACGTATTTATAACTGAAACCCGGTATGAAATCTAAAAAAAAATAAACTTGCCTCAATTTTAAGATCATTCAGAAAGCCTTTTATAGTAAATTATTAGATTGCAAGCGTACCCAGATGCATTGACACTTCTGTAATACAGAAATGGGAAATAATCTACAACAATTTACTACTCTGAACATTTTGCTGCAGAAGGAAACAAGGTTATGATTGTGATGCCATCAGGTTCATTAAAAATTTAACTGCTTATATATTATAACCAGTAACATAGCAATGGTTATGTGTAAACAGTAACACACACACACACAAACACACACACATACACACACATACACACACATACACACACATACACACACATACACACA
>SDWI01001145.1:115668-135687 GCA_009193005.1 Lamellibrachia luymesi
ATATATATATATTACTAGAGAGCATATTTTAGAGCGACAGTTTGGGTGGAACGTATGTCCGTTAGGGCTACACTAACAATTAAAACTTGTATGTCGCCATGTTATTTGGTTGAAGGTTTCTTGTACACCCCTGTGCAATAATTTCACCATACCACCAATTATTTTACTTGCACGAATGTATCATGTGTGGACTGCATTTCGCGTTATTTAAAACAAATTCACTGGCTATTTAAAACAGTATGTGTGATGAAACATTGCCTCCTCATACATAATGATACTAATATATTGGGATATTACAGTTGCTAAATTTATATTGGAGTTACTATTATAATATATTGCAATTCATACATAATATAAAATTGCATAGTAATATCCCATAATAATACAACATGCAACTAGCAGAACTTCAATTATACAACGTTTATGTTATAATAAATGTATTATACATAATTGGGCATGTTTAATACATTTGATACATTGTGTACAAGCGCTTGTGGGGTAAGACATAGGGACAGTATTGCCCTACATGCGTGGGGGCCTTCTTTCCTCACACCTCACGCGCACAGCATAATAAAACATATCATTGTCCATTTTGTATTGTCTGACGTTGTCAACTGATTAATAATAGTATCATATCTTCAATTAAGTTGAAGAGCATCGTCACTATGTAGGGACTTGCACCAGTTTTGCAATGTGCGAATATTAGATCAGTATATATAATTGTGCTTACATAATAATAATAAATATAACATTTAAAGAACACATTGATTTAATTACGTTTATCTCGTATTGCTGAGCTTTCGGGTGGGTATTCCATATATGTTTTTGCACCATATTTGGAGACATTCAGAGTTTATATTTTGCGTATGTGGTGAGGGTGGAAGGCGTCTTACCTCAAGAGGCCGTGTTGTCCTATGTTACCTTACTGTCGGTTCTGCAGCAACATTAATCAAATGGGTGTGGCGCCAACAGCATCGTGTGAGTGGCGCTGAAAGCCTGACCGCACACCACGTCACGCAATCTGTCGCCTTGGTAAAGCCATTGCTATTTACGAGTTGTCATGTCATCGCAACTGAGAAGTTGACGGTTAACTTGAAACAATCGTGCAAAACACGCAAAGCGTTGCGAACAATTGCACTTAACCTTGAAAATGTTTATAAAACGCGCAGAGAGTTGCGAACAATCTATGATGCGAACAGTCTAGGATAAGTATACGATTCATGATAACAGTGGGATGAATTAAGAAAAAAGAAATAGTGTTACGTCTACTTCACTGGGTCGTAGATGAACCTCCGACAGGACATTACTGGGTAGTTATTTGTGTTATTTTATGCAGTAGAACACTGCACAATCCCCGTTTCTTCCCGGAATTTGAGAAGGGCAGGATTTAGTTGACTGAGATAAAATGATTAAATGCGTCACGATATTAGTTTACGTAATATTTTAATATCAACAATGTTAAGAGGGTTTTTAATAACATATGGTTCTGAATGACATTTTCATTTTTAACAGCCCTGAAATGGGGTAGCATCAATTTGTGATTAATGATGGGTGATGTTTCATATTTTTACCAAAATAAATGGTGTCATTTTGTTTGGAAATGAACTGGCATTGTATTTGCTTAGTATGAGTTCGAAAAAATATTTACACATTTAGTCATGAAACACAAACACATTGTTGATATATTTTGTAATGCTTAATGTTTTTTCTGTCAAGTAACAATAATAATAATTACAATAACATTTGTATCTAGCGCAATTCCCATGAAAATGTTCAAAGTGCTGAAAAAAGTAATTACATAATAATAACAAGCTGTTGGTGAAGACGTTCGTCACGAACATAGGCCTCCTTGTTCGTGTGCCACAATTAGTTAAGTAGCTATGTGATCGGTAAATTAATAGCCTTAACAAAATAGCTCACTACTAAACAAAATCACATTAAAAAGTGTCATCCGGGCGGGTTGTAATATGTAAAGATCGCAGGTACTGCTTGTTCTATATGCTGTGCACTTTTCTTTTCCTTGTAATAGGTGTCAACATCAGTACTCCTGACTGACTGACTAACTACGAACAAGCTTTCATTATGGAATCATTTAAAACACTCAATATTCAATATGACCAATGATTCATGTGTGGCCGCAACATGTCTAAAATGACAGATTGGCTTCGACGACGAACAACACAATACACCGAAGGACATTTTTTGTGTCACCATGATTCTTCTGAGTACGCTAGGGTTGCCGGGCAATTTGATGTTCACATGCCTGGCTTCGATTAATTTTTACGTCTCTTTTCATCAAACACATCGGCATTTTATTAACGTAGTTGAACGCAGTCGGTATACCAATTAACAAACAGGCTTGATTCATTTGTTCCGAAATACCAATAATTGAAGAGCAACGTACGACGTCCTATTGCATATTGCGCTGAGTACAGATGGGTTGGGGGTGGGGGTGGGGGGGGTGGGGTGGGGTGGGGGGGGTCACAGGCAGTTTCACCAAAAGTAACGTATATCTTCAAAAATCCATCTTCATAATATGAAAAGATTGTCAACAAAGAGAGGGAGAAAAACATTTTTGGGTTTGAACAAGAAAGAAATATGCAAAATAGCTCAAGCTATTTACTGGTCGCTGAAGTAAAAACCTGAAGCTATCAGTGAATATCTCCACCACAAATTAGAGCCAAAACAATTTTAGAAAAACAATGTCTTCAGTCCAGTGAAATGAATTCACAAGTCCAGCAATAATACCTATACATCTACCAAGACAGATTAACCCGTTTTTGCTCAATGCCAGTCCCAACCACTAGATATGAAGCCAAACCCATATGATATCCTTTGAGAAAATGACATAGCACTGTTGACTGAGGTAAATATGATATGTTGTGATATATTAATTTATATATGATTATTGTAGTCATGTGCATGGTATCATGGTTTTAATTATTTTCTAGGCACCCACTTTGTAGCTGTGGAATAGTGTTTTAACTAGTTTTTTTAATTAGTTATTGAATAAATACTTAGGCAAATTATATAATGTGAGTCGATGTAAATCGACCGATATTTTTAACATATTGATATCATCATATTAATGTTTACAAACTTTAATTTGGGGGTGGGGGTGAAGGGGTGGGCAGCTGAGGCCAGATGAAAATTATTTAATATGTGGTAGGACATTGATGTTCTGAGATGACCCCTAAATATGGTGTATATATATATATATATCAATAGTGCATCAGCCACCTTCTCGATCTTTCTACTCGTGTTTTTGTCGATCGAACGTCTTGTAGCGGTCTGACGTCCACACTCGTTGAACATGGATCCATAGCCAGCGACGAAAACTGTAATCATTGTTGGTAATCCGATAACGAGTCAGAACAGTGAAATAAGTGTGTTTGTCTTCGTGATGTGTATTCTCTTTTCTAGCGCACTGATATTGATAACTTGCTACACTATATTGGCGGCTACGCTGTTGACAAAGACCAGAGGCTGTAAGAACCAAGTCGGTGTTGTATCCGTGACACGAGAATCACGACCGGGAACTTCAGATATTCCCAAGGAGAATACAGTGATATCATATTTCGATGGCCTTGAACGTTCCTGTATTTTAGGACCTTCACACATATCCACCAGATATAAAGCACATGTGCAGAGAAGCGCATGTCAAATATTGTGTACTCGCGAAATAGTTATTTTATTTTCTAAATAAATCGTAATATTGCAATATATTGTGTGAATATTGTAAACACACCACCCTTGTATACGATATTTGAAATGTTAAGATGCATTTACCATTGTTGTTTCAAGTTGTATTTAATGTCAGGCATCTGATCCTCCGCATGATATAACCAATTTTAATCCAAAACCGGACTTAGGAGTGTTATTCAATTCAGAGTTTCCTGTATTTTATTTACGTACAGAGTAGTTGAGTTTTAATGTGTCAACCAGCAGTTGGTTTAAATCAGCAACATTAGTACTTTTATCTTAATTTCTTATTATTTTGTAATATAGTGACTAACCTTATATTTATACAGCAATTTGTTAAGTCTAACTGTCACATTACGGTTTTTACCTAAATTAGTTATGTCTACTCATTAATATGACTAACCAACTGAAATTAGACTAAAGTAAAGCTGTCATTAGTAAATATTACTATAAGGAAACAATCGTTCTGGTCTTTGTGCAACTCATCCCATGTTAATATGAAATATTACAACATTTCGCTGTAAACTTAAAAAAACACCTGTTTAAACTTGCTTCCATATAACGTTTGGGGTTTGAGGTTATATATTAAATTATGTAATATAAAAATGACACAAAATGCAAAACTGAAGAAGTGTTAGCCATGTCTGTATTGTGTATTAGTACCTAACAAATACGTCTTAACATAAAAGAACAATGACAACGAAATTGCATGTTTAATATCAAACGTGGTTCAACTGTGTTTAGAGGTTAGCGACACATTTCGTAAACAAAACACAGATGGTACGTCGATAAGCCATTGATAGTCCATCGAATTTTAATCTAGTATTAACACGCCATATTGAGGTAGGCATATGTTTCAAAATTGTGATCACCATAAGGCGTATCTTGGATGGGTGTTCTTGCACTGTATAATTAAGTAATTAGTAGCAATAAATAAAAAAAAATGGTTAGTCAGCATGTTAGCTTGTGCAATCAACAACATACAAGCCTATGAGCCTATGTTATTGAGCTTGTAAACGACCATGGCATTGTCATTGAACACCAGCTTAGCCATGCTTCTAGTGCCACCAGTTACCGTAGAAGGGAAATTATAAAGTAAAACTATTTAAGAGCGATATTATGTTCATTTATTATGTTCAATCACTTGAATCAGTCATCAATTCAATCAGTCGTTTATTTCATACAAAACAATACAGCGATATACATCATGTCAACATAACAATAAAAATGTGGTAGTACAACAGGTTTATTAGATTACAAGAGTGCATACACTGCAGCTACCCTTTTCATGCACATTACATAGGTCAGAAGAGTTGTACACATACCTATTTTAAATACATTGAACACATTTCTTTTTTTGTGGATGCAGATATTCTGCATAAAAACAATGCTTGCACATATACTTTTTCTAATCCGAATGTTACAACAGTCAATGCTTGAATAGCATGCATAAGGCTAGCACTACATTTCATCTACGCAGGCTCTGCCAAATGCAATGTAATAAGAAACAATTAAAAACAGCACAACTGTATTTCCTATAATTAGCCCATAATGAAAAAATGCATTGTATGGAATTTACTGCAATATATTTAAGTTTCAAAGAGCTTGTTATTTAACTTCGTTGTACAGAAGTATATTTGCCAGATTAGAAAATACATTACATCTCCCCTAAAGACTCGTTTCTGTGTATGTTATGTATATTTTATATCATTTTCATCGGACAAATCATATGACCGATTGCATTCGACAATGCATCATCAAGTTTAATATAAATAAAAAAACATTATCTGATATCTTATTATATTAAACTTAAATAGTATATAATTGTCACTGTCACATCCTTTAGTATAAGAAACATCTAACAATCTTGGCATCTATTTAGCTGATTGAGAAGCAGTGCAATGTCATCAGCATCAGATGATTAATAATTGCATGGCCTCTCAGGGCAGCTATGTATATACTTTCTTTCGAAATTAGACGTATACTAACAAGATACTAGTTTACAAATTTATAATATAATGTTTAGTAAATGCGATATGTTTATTATGAACTTAACAGTTAAAAATAAATTAAATTAATATATGTTAAAATTATGCCTGCGAAAATAAGATTGTGACTTGTCAGTAGGTATGTTTCCAGTTCCAGACTGTGTTCTTGAGATCCGCATTTGTCTAACTACTATTCCTCGCGTTTGTTCCATTTTTTGGAGGATCACCGCCCCAGGACGTTGTTCGTCAGTCATCCGATGATGACCAATCATTTTTATGCACCAAAAACATTAAAATATTTTATTAAAATATCACACTTTTATCATCGTTTATTTGATGAGTTACAAATTGGAAAACTTTAATTGTATTTATTATAACGATTAATACTTTTATCCCCTCAACTAAACTGAAGTTTTAATTTGATGTTTGATATCAGGTAATTATTAGAAGAACACAACTTAAAAACTTTCGAAAAGAGCAGAGCCAGACTTACAAAAGTCTAACCCATGTGTAGCATCGACAAGATTAATGTCACCCATAAATCCTTAATATTCAATAAAAAAGGGCCTACAGTCTAACAATAAAACACTATTCTCTGACTTTACAAGATTGTAGGTTTCTTTACAAAACTGCGTCAAGTGTACGATTATGGAAATAATAATAAAACAATTAAATAACATTATGAAAACTTTTCAGATATGCCTTAGATACATAACGATGCTAAATGGTATTGAAATGTTAAAACATTGAAAGTCTCCCGTATTACGACCACACACATTGTTATGATGAGGAGGCAATCCGTCTTCACATGGGATGTGTCGTGCTGTCGGCCCTGCTGTTTCAACGCAGCAGACAACGTATTTATTGGAGGTTTTCCCGGAGGGAGGAAAACAAAGAGCGTCCGCCAGTAGACAAGGGTTTTTACGGAACAACCCAGGAGCTCAGCCTTCAGCCAACACAGCCGCGGTCGTGACCAGTCTAGGAGGTGTTGAGCTCTTTAACGGACAAACAAATATATATTTTGTAATCTAGACAATTACGGAAATATGTCGATTATACAGTGCTATATAAATACTTTACATGTTATTTACTTCCATTTATAAAACATTTCAATAAAACACGTGCTGTTCATCATATATACACCAGAATAATATTATAACATATGAACCGTCCAAAACCAAAAAAATTAACGACCAGAACAACTACATATATCGGGATATCGCATTCGTCTTTGTTTTGAAAATTCTATACGTTTGCCAATAATACAAGATGTTGATGTTTCATTTCTTATATGAAGATTATTTTAGCGATCGTTTACATTTTGTATATATTGAAAGTTCTACAACAGCAAAATACATTCGAAACGGATTCTATCAAATACATCCCCAATTAAGACCTTTCAAAATAAGTACATTTTAAGATAAGTAAATAATAACGGTGCATGGTTCTGGCTGTGTCTCCATGAAATAGGGACCCTGAATACATTGTGCCACAAAATACGAAATTATGTATATTAAGATACATTTTTGTGGGGATTTTGCAACTTTAAGTAGTGTACTTTCTTGTGATAATAAAAAAATGCATTGGACAATATCGAATTTTTTTACTTTTCCAACATGGGGCGGCTCACATTTCGTGGGAATGTCACATATGCACAAAACGAAGTAAATCAGTCTCTAAAGATACGTCCGACATAGATATGAAGAACAAACAGGTAAAACAATCAGAGTGCACATTCTAAACATATAAGAGATAATGCTGCCACGAGGTAGCCATATTAGTAAAGCAGGTTCTGTGAAAATATAGAATGCCAAAACGTAGTGGGCCACTATCAAATCCAAAGTAATATAAATGGTGCTCAAAAGTAACACGAACAGGGTCCTGGCGAACAACGCTGGAACGATCACGGTCCTGGCGAACGCTAGATAAATTATACATTAATTCGCCAAATATATTTTTTATGATGTAGCACATATAAAACTAGTCCAATTATATAGCTAAAAAATGTGAATCCTATGATAATGGGCGGTCTACGTCTACATTAGCAAAAACTCGCTTAACAGCATACCTATTAAAAGGTTATCACTATGCAAAACAAAAACAACTTCCCCAGAATCGCCTACGAGTTCGGCCTTACTAGGAAACTCCTATCCATGTTTCTTAGTTAATTATTCGATCCACTCACATCATGGATTCTTCTCCTGTCGCTGAGATGTAGACGTTCATTGGCAACAAGCGGATAGTTTCACGCGCGCTTGGTCATAGAACTGTCGCACGTCGTCCCGGAATTTGTCGCTGACGATGCTGTAGATGAACGGATTGACAACAGAGTTTGCAACACATAATCGCTGCATTCCCTCTGGAATAGCAGTTGCCAGGTTGTCCAGCGACGCTGGCAACCAGCAGAACACGAAGATAATCGTGATGATGAATAGCAACGCAACATTTGCACTGGTCTTTGTTTGTTTCGTAACTGTTTTGTTTGAAATCGAAGTTTCTTCAATCTTTGTGAAAACCAGACCAATGGGACGGGCAACGTCCTCCATTGCTTTGATTACGTTCACTTTCATGGTAACATTTGAAGATCCCAGATCAACGACACATTCAGCGTTCTCAACTGATTTATTTTTTTTTCATTTTCGATGTCATATTTGAAAATCCTACATTTGGTTGGCGGCTCTTGGCTTTCGTGAATATGTGTGAAGACCCCGGTTCAGACGGTTGATTATATGTCCCTTGTAAGACAGCGATCTGGTTTCGCGAGGTTCGTGCCCTTAGTAGTAGCGCAACCGCCATCAATATATAACAAGTCGTCATTATGGAGATACACACTAGAGGCACACATGATTGATATAGTCGTCTGAACTGGTCGTATTTATACAACCTTGCCATAGTATTTAATGATGTGCCTACAACTGCAGTCACAGCAATGATAATCAAAATCTTCTTCGCTCGCCGTGCGTTCACCTTGCCGTGCCGTGCGTTCACCCAGCGTGTGGATCATTTTAATGACTCTTTGCAGGTGGTAAGGTAATTACTGCCTCATGTATGTGTGTAATTGGTTAATGGCATACATTAAATATAGTTTTTGACGTTGTAACAATCAGTCCGTGTTAATGTCAACTGTGCGAATATATTTATAACAGCTACTTCCAATAAAACAGCATGATAGGACAGTTGATTAATCGGCTCTTGTCACATGTTTATGTCAAAGTATGGCACTTGCTAGTTCACATATCTACTCTGCATATTACGCTGGTCCTGCACAAGAGGCCCGACTAATGCTATCACATCGAAACACATGCGTATGTATGTGTGAACGTTGTTCGATGATTACTTTTGTTTAAACAAATATTTCGTTGCAGTGTCAATCAGCATTGTCGAAACTGTTCGACAAATGTATGTATGTGTTTGTGAACTGCTGCACCTGGTGGTGTCGACGTGGATGAATGATATTGATGAAGTTCATTAATGAATGATATTGATGATGTTCATGAATGAATAACATTTATTTCAACACAAACACGTTTTCGCTGCATATTTGTTTTTTAAAACAATGAACACTTCGACAACACATTGAATAACTGTCAAATTAATTTCATAATTTTACACCTTTAACCAATATACACATACTTTTTGGATTGCTACATGCATTTTTTTAACATTTGGTCATGTATATATACTCATACATAGTTAAAAACAATGTTTATATTCATTGGCAGTGAATTATTATCTGTTTTGTACGTAATACATTTTTTAGTTCATCTATATATACGTAGACGTGCAACATTTTGTGTAACAATATAATTTACATTAGTTGCATATGTGTAGCCCCATATGTCAATACAGTACCTATTGTAAGGCAACATAGATAGTTGTATAAAATATGCAAGAAATACGATTCTTCTATGCAAACAGACATCAATCAAGTCAACTATACATGGTGTGACTTCAACATTGTTGATTTATTAATTTGCTTTCTTTAAAGATCATCATATAATTTGTTTTCGACACATTGGGAGATTTATTACAAACCATTTGTGTAGCTTATTCAACTCGACATTTGTGAACCGGACAAGGTCATGTAGATCACAGCAGAACACTTTAGTAACGTCTGCAAATAAAATACATTAAAATACTGTTTAAACAATGCAAGTATCTTATATGTACAAAATAAACACATTCGGTCTTAAACAGAACCTTGTGGAACACCGTAAGATACAGTAAGAATTTCAGAATAAAAGAAATCATATTGATCACACGCATTTATAGTTGCTTAAACACTTAAAATCCACGTGTGTACAATAACACGAATACCATAGCAATATTGCTTTACCAATATGTCATGGATAGGTGTATCAACATTTTCCTTTAGATCTACAAATATGCCAATAGCATATATATTACTATGTGTAGAAGTAGTATTCTCTTCAACCAATTATAATAAACCATGAGATGTTGTCATACTGATTTGGAAGAATGAAAAGGAGATAGATCTGACAGTTGAAAATGCACCCTGATCACCAGTCTTAAAACATGGAAGAACGTTTGAAAATTTCATTTTGTTGGCAAAAACTCTTGTTTTGAAAGAAATATTGCAAATGTGTTTACAATATTTTAAAATCTGAAACAAATACCTCTTTTGGTCGTGCTCATGTTAATATAACAAGCTGATGATGATATTTTACTTTTAAAATTTGGAAAATTATAATATTTTTTCACCATCAACAGGTCTTAGAAACACTGTTTTCTTGTCCTTTTTTCAATAAAATAAAAATGGATAAACCCTTTTCAAATAAAGTAATACGCATTGCTAAGTTGGCCCTACATTTCAAAAACAAATTATATCCATTTGCAATATACTTCATATCCCGTATGATATTTTTGTTGTTCATAAATATACAGGGTATGATGGATTATAAATTGTTTTGTTGATTACACTGTTTAATATTTTTCAAGCGTCCTTTACATTATTTCTACATTTATATAACGGTGTGCTTTAGCATTCTTTTTCATACAATATTTAAATCGATGTTAATTGTTTTTATAAGATGTGTACATTAGTACAGTGTCATGAGAGCGATATATAATAAGCTTTTCTTCTTGGCACAATTTGGTAAGTCAGGGTTTCTTAATTGTATAATTTCTTGTCGAAACAAACTATTTTACAGGACAGAGTTTGTTAAATATATTTAATAATTTATACAATAATACATTACAAAGCCTTGTTTACATAGTTTGTGTTTAAATGTCATCCCTGGATTGTAAACTTAATTCACGTGAACACGAAGCAAGATGTCTTCACGTTTGCTGTTATGAGTTTCATGCTGTAACATATCTACTTTCAGATTCGTGAGCAAAACTATTGTTTGGTCTGATTTTGCATTGTATAAAGTACGTTAAACATAAACAATTAATCTAAATTTGAACCATATATTATATACATCTAACTGATAATTATATTTGTGCGATTATGTATGGCTAGTTCAAAAGAAATGCATTCAAACATGTATTCTACATGCCATGTATTATAGTTATGTGTGCGCCTAAAAAACACCCTTTCCGTTTTCTCTTGTTATGTGTTTTCAAAGTCAACAATATTATAATCTGACTATGACTAGTTCAATGAGTTTAAATTAAATTGTGAACATGTATGAAGTAATTTATCAATATCATAGTTTTGCTCAATTGGTAAATTTTCAAAAATACATTCATCATCATTTATATTCAGATATGGGAATATTCACAATATATTTGACAGCGGTCAACTGTTGTCCTTCTGCGAATTAACGTAAATTGTTACTGAGTTAGGTATGTATAGGGTTTATGAAAGGTTGGTTCACACAATTCACTCTGTACTACATGATTTTTTAGCAATTCGTCATAAATTGGCCACGAGTCTAGTTTTACTAAAATATTGGCCATTGAAATGGCTGATAAAAAATATTTATTAAAGAGGAAAACAAATGTACACTTTAAGTAGCGCAACAATACACTACTATTGAGAGACTTTAATTTCAACAATATAAATACAAATGCAGCGTCCAATATTGCAAAGGTGCTTGATTTTACATCACATATTGGCTAAGTCAGCTAAGATGTTTACCTGTAATATATGTCCGTCCTGCCTCACCATTATAAGCACACACCAGTGCTGTGTCCAAGTACTGGCAATGATGTTCTCCTTTCTCAATTGTCTGAGTAATTTCAGTTTTCTCTTCAGTCGAATATATAACACTTTCTACTGGACCAAATATTTAACTTTTTTTCTGCAGAATTACAGCTCGTATCTGACGACGAACACAGTTACACAGCCGATGGGTGCACAGTGTTTCCCTGTATGCCTTGTGGATACTAGGTCTGCAAAACAATCTGCTTGCGGTTTATATCGTTAAGATTACAATATCAACAACAGTGTACATGCTTACACTGGCTGTAGCTGATTCAGCCGTCTGCGTTTGTTGACTTTTCCGTAATATCACATACTTGATAATGATAATGAATGTCGTCAAGTATACTTTGGATATAGCACTCACCTTCTCGATATTTGTACTATTGTGTGTCTCGATCGAGCGTCTTGTAGCGGCGAGACGTCCACACGCGTTCACCTTTAACGCGCATCGAGCGAAGTTGGATCTACGTTGTGGTGGCTGCGAGTACATGTCCAACAGTGACGACTGCAGCAATTAGAGTCATTGCTATGTGTGAAATGTGCAGAAGTTTGGAATATATCGAGCCAATGTTAATAGCCGGTTTGCACGAGGGACCAATTGACAAATTGGTCGAATCGACCGAAATGCTGTCGAGAAAGTGTTATTGATGACAATGTGTGATTATCATTAGCTCTTTTACATTGCTACTGGTCCCAAATTGACCGACAGTCGGCGGCGATTGTGAAGCAACTGCCAATCAACGACCGTCGGAAGATACACCCGTCGTGACCTGTTATCAACGCTTCAATCTGGAGTGGCGCCAAATAATAATGCTGATTTCAGTGCTTATATACCTCGTTCGTCCAAACACACGCATCATTTAGCGGCGCATTTTCCTGCGACCAATTCGGGCACATATCGCTCGCATAAACAGGCCCGAAGGATTGTTTACAAACGGTTGCATGCAACGTTCTTTCAGCGCAAAATTCAACATTATGTAGCGGGATTTTAATAGTTGAACTCTTCAAGGTTCCTTCGAAATAAATCAACCCAATTACTGCTCACTACAGTTACAATTTCTTATCCCCATAACTGTGTTGCTGGGTTTTGCGCATGTCCTGCCCCGGAAATTACACACACACACACACACACACACACACACACACACACACACACACACACACACACACACACACACACACACACACANCACAGCCTTGTTACTTTCACGGTGCCAACAACCTAGTTGTGCGGTTGGTGTTCTATTCACAATGTGACACAGCCTTGTTACTTTCATGGTGCCATCAACCTAGTTGTGCGGTTGGTGTTCTATTCACAATGTACTTCTACCACATAGTCTTTTCATATTTGTTATTCATCATTCGTATAGTCTTTATTATGTAAGGATGTTAGTGAACAATGGCTTTACAATAGGCACGATTTAGGTTGGCGTCACGACTTTTTTTTATTTATAAGTCATTTTGTGAACGAATAAAATAATGTTCACCTTTCTAATACAACAAATATCTCCATGGGCATGATCAAACCATTGACATAAAGATTGAACTAAAGTACACAATAAATGATCAAGTTGATTAGATGAATTGATAGCCTGGTTTGGACAGAGGAAGATGCAGGGTGATTGGTCAAGTAATATACACATGTAATGCCTCGTAAATGTATAATTATGGTCGATTCCAGACAAATCGTGGCAAAAAAAGATCCGCTCTGTAAATTGTACCAGTGTGCTCCATTAATTATCATTATATTATAATCTGTATCATTTAATTACTTTCCATAACATAAAACGGCATTGCATTTTTGTAGCAATTAAAACATTTAATCAGCCTCAGTTCTAACATACGGTGTTCGATTTTGTCATAACTTATATTAATGTACGCCTATCTTGATTATCAAGGGACCATATTTTACATGCAAAGAATAAAGTGCACATCCATGTAATCAAGTGAAAGCTGTTGATATTTTATTCCAGATTTATATATAATTACATTATCTGAATATCATCAGAATAACATGCCACTGTAACCACTGTAATTCCCAAGATGTTTGTCACTATAAGAAAATGTGTTTAGACTAATAGGCCCCTTTTATCAAGAGAACCTAAGTCCTAAAATATGAAATACAATAAACACAACAGAGGCAAAACTAAAGATGTAGGAATTTAAACTCGCAATATTAAGAAGGCTGGAATGTCGCCTACATACAGAGAGTATAGTGCATTAATTCAAACATTATATACTGAATACAGTTTATTAAAAAACACACATGATAATAATTACATTATTTAAGCAGCTAAATGTTAGGTCGGGCGGTAATTATTTATATGTTCCGTTGTACTTGGAGATATACATGCTCATAAATAAGTGTCTTGCCATGTGTAGCATTTTGTTGTACAGGCGTCTTTTTATGAAACGTTTTTCCGTCGATCTATTATCGTAACTATGTTACCGAAAACTACATTTCTAACAATTAATTTGCACTCAATCGATGAAATTATTGTTACTTAGAAGATCGATATGTTTACATCAATATTTCCCACGATGTTTGTCAAAACGGCATTAATCTCCTAAGACTCCTAAGTATACCAAACATTTCCCCAAAGGTGCACTAATTAAAATGACGAGGCAAATCGCTCAACTTTAGAATATTAATAATTAAACTGGAACGACTTTTACCCAAATTGAGCGTTTTATACTGCAATAGGCTAGCGGCTGACAGTCAACAGTCAGTCCAAAACGGGACTGAGTTGCTTCATATTTAAAACCCAAGCGTCATACAGTTACATAGAGATCAGTGAATATGATGGGCAACTGGCGTAATCTTAACATACAGTATGATTGACGCCAACGTAGGTTACAATATATATTTGGCGGGATAAATGAAAATTAACATGTTGACTTATAGTGTATATTGGTTCGGTGTATAACAATTAAACAATTGGACGCAGCATAAGTTGCTGCAAAACATTATTATTATTATTGTTTTGCTGCTGCTGCTGCTGCTGCTGCTGCTGCTGCTGCTGCTGTTATTGTCATAAGATATATTTTCATTGCTTAGATGATGCCATTGAACGAGGCTTGCCGGCGAAGAAACAACGGCGGCGGCAACGGGTGCAGCAGTGATTTGATTTTGGTGCAGACAATTTATTGACAAGCGTATAATATTGATTAGCACACATATTAGGAAACAGTTCTGTTTTAACAATTAGTCAGAGGCAGTATGTGAGCGTAAATTAGTCTGGGGCTCCGACAGGGAAGTCAACGAGCGATATAATAGGGTAGTTTGTAATTTCAAAATTGAGATTGAGCATAGTGAATTATCAGAAAAATAGTGGACTATCAGTTAGAATAAGTATTACTTTTACACATATATTATACATAAATTTGTGTTAATATAGGCAGTATTTGCTTGGTTTGTTTATAGGTCGCGAATTAAACTGGTGTATCAAACTATATTTTACAATGTATAATATACATGAGATAAAGTGATAAAAAAAATAACAGCAGGATTTCAGCTTAAGTTGTTATACACTAAGTTAATTGTTTTGTTTACACAGTATTCTCCATATTCGCTAGATGGTAGGCATTTTTGTTTTGGCTCATGCGAGCTTAGTAGAAAAGGCAAATGTAGCAAGTATATTATTGTCAATATTAAATTATATCATAAATAAACCAGCTTAAAGTGTTGTTTTTAGCACAAAAACAGCCTTTTCCAAGGCTAGCGTAGCAATCAAATTAAGACTAAATGATGTGACGGCGCCGCACAAAAGGCTGGTAAAGGCCACCAAGCATTTAATATGCGGCAGTTGCAGCAACTTGGTGGAATTCGTCAAGTCCGTGTGTGAGAAGACCTGGGCTGAGATTCAGGCGGATAGTTACAATTGATTGCAGGGGATGTGCGAAGATGAAGGAACTAGAGGTGGAGTTGGAACAGCTGAGGCTGCTCGTTGTGGCAATGGTTGGAAGGGAACAGGTGGGTTGTGCCAGTGTAACAGGTGGGGAACAGTAGATTACAATGCGGGGGAAGACGATGAGAGAGATGCAACGGAGAGCTCATTTCAGCTAGGAAGAGGCTGAAAGGAGTTAAGGTGACATGTCGTAGGGAGACAGGACGCAAGGAGATATAATGTAAGGAAACGGGACGTAAGGAAACATGACAAAAGGAGACGGAAGGAAAGAAACGGGAGGGAAGACAAGTGGGGCGAATGGGAGGGGAGTGGATGAGATAGGAGCGACGGAAACTTGAAGGAAGGAGACGAGAGTGACGGTGATGAGAGTGAGGGAGACGGGAGGGAGATGAGATGGAAGGTGTCAAGAAGGAAGTTAGCCAGGAGACGTGAGGGAAAGGTGACATGTTGAAGGGTGAGAGATATTGATAACAGTATATCAGGAGACAAAGCTGCAGGACAGAATGTGACGGAAAGGATCCATCGAAAGAGTTATTCTGAGTTAATGATAGAGGGGGTGATGAAGTAAGCGAGGGTGCTTGTGGGGGACTCCTTAGGTAGGAAGACCGACAGAGTCTTAAGCAAGGGAAATTACGTGATGGTTTGCTTGCCTTGGGCCAAAATAGAGGCGACAACTGAGAGGGCAGGAAACATCATATATTCGGGCAAGGGTGGATCTATTTTAATACACGCTGGGAGTAATAACGCAAAGAGGGAGGGTACATCTGTCATAGTTAGGAAATACAGGCATTTAGTCGGAACACTAAAGCAGACGCGGATTAACTCTTAGCAGCAGTAGATATTAGCATGTGTAGCATAACACATATTTGTGGTAGTAAACATAGAGGTACGTCAAGCAGGACAAGAGACTACTAGTACACACAATCCAGTAACACAATATCTGGAAAACGTACATGAAGTTGTAAATGCGTGTGTTAAAATGCACGGAGCAGAGTAAATAAGATAAACGAATTAAACATTATGGTAGAAGATACTGACCATCAAATAATTGGAATAACCGAAGCATGGGCCAACATATACATAACATATGCTGAATTAGGACTGACAAGGGTGTGCTTTTAAATGATAAAGAAAATATTAAGGCTTATGAAATAAATTTAGAAAGGGAATCAGATTGCGAAGAAGCTGTTTGGTGCGAAACAGTTTAAGGAAATTCAACATTAACTACTGAATTAGTTTACCGAAAATAAATGAAGAGGATTACACAAAAATACAACACTGTATAAATGAAGTATGCAAAGGGTAATGTGTCATTATGGAAGAGTTTAACCATTCAGTGAAAATGTCTAGAGAGCACAGTGGGTGGCGACCAATAATTTATATTTCAAATTTATAATAGCTTCGTTTTTTAGTACGTGTTAGAACCAACCAGGGGAGATAATATATTAGACATAGTGTTGTCATCGAACCAAGAATTAGTGGACAATGTAAAAATGTATGAACCACTGGGAAACAGTGACCATTGTCAAATTAATTTTGACATCAATATAATATAAGAAAGTAACAATAAAAAAACGTACAGAAGAAACTTCCATAAAGGTAGCTATAAAAATACTAGAACATACTCAGCAAAGCTATATTGGAATAACATGCTGATCGGTAAGACCGCAATTGAATGATGGAACATTAGAAAATGTGAAATTGAGCGTATCATTGATAAATGTGTTCCCTTGAAAAAAACAAGGAAAACGGTATAAAGATAACCACTTTTAAAAAGAAGGTATTAGAGAAAGAGTATTCAAGCAAATTATATGGTGGGTTTATAGGCGTAACAGAAAGGATGAATACTATGCAAATTAAAAAGACGCACTTAAAACAACTATGACCGAAATGTGATAATATAAAAGAAGCTAAGAGTAAACACTAGCATGTAGCATACAAATTACAGCAAGAGCTTTTATACAAATGTAAGGAGTAAACAAATCGTACGAGACAAGGTCGGACCTCAAGAAGACAGTGCTGGAAATATAATATCACAAGGGATTATAATAGCGGAATACCTAAATGTTTACTTAAGTCCAGTGTTTACCAGATTGGATATCAGTTCATTACCAGTTCCATACGCAACATTTTAGAAGGCTACATCTGACTATTTAGATCAGTTAATTATAACACCAGAAATGGTTGCTCAAAAATAAAGGCAATGAAGGATAACAAATCACAGGGAGTGGAAGAAATTCTTCCAAACCTACTAATAGAAGCAGTAGAACAAATCAATATACCACTTGCAAGAGTGTTCAACTTGTCATTAAAAGAGGGAGTTGTTCCTTTGGAATGGAAAGAAGCAAACATCATATCATGAAGAGAGAAATAAGTGAGATAATTACAGACCAGTGAGTTTTAAGTCAGTGAGTTGTACATTATTATACATGTTAATTAAATACCATATGGTGGACTTAGTGGTTAGGCATAAATTATTAAATTCATCTCAACATGGATTCCTAAAAGAGAGGTCGTGCTTGACAATATATTAAGTTTTAGTTTTGAAGAAATCACTAAGTGGATAGATGAGTGATAGCCACTAAATTTGCCATCCAAGCCAAAGGCCCAGATAGCAAGTGGACAAGGAAACCATTGAATTATCGAGAGTCCATTAGCGTTCGTCTAAGTGTGACCCGCCCTCCTGAAATATATGTACAACTTGTTTTTAAACATACTCACGTTGCTAGCATTTATGCAACCCGTAGATAATTTGTTCCATTCATTTACTGTCCTCTGTGAAAATTAGTAGTTCCTGATATTCAATCTACACGGATCCTTTACTAACTTTACCTCATGTCCTCTATTTCTGCTATCTTTCGTAGGATAGAACATTATTTTTGTATTAATATTTCCATATCCATTCAATATCTTAAAAACTTCAATCTGATCTCCTCTTAACCTCCTTGTATCTAGAGTTGTTAAACCATACTCCTTCAGGGTTCTTCATAACTACGGTCTCTCAGTTCTGGAATAATTTTAGTTGCTCTTCTCTGTAGGCGTTCAAGCGTATCTATATCCTTCTTACGATATGGTCTCCATGCTTGTATACAGTATTATAAATTAGGTCTAACTATTGTTTTATACATATGTATAATTAGTTTTTTTATTTTGTAAGTTATGTTCCTCCTAATCAACCCAAGAATTTGATTACCCTTTAAAGCTGCAATGCCACACTGCTCTGAAACTTCCTTATCAGCACTTCTTGTAACCCCTAAGTCCTTTTCTTTTAAGAGTAATAAAATTAATAATACTGATCCTAGTGGTACCCTATTCAAAATTGATTTCCAGTTTGAAACTTCTCCATCTACTACACGCTGTTTTCTGTCAGTTAGCCATTGTTTTATCCAGTCAGTTATGTCATCCCCGATACCATGGGCTTTTAATATAAGTAGTAATCGTTGATGTGACACTTTGCGAAAAGCTTTCTGAAAATCTAAGTAGATAATATCTATTGGCGATGAATTTTATAATTTATGCCTATCGAAGAAGTCCACCATGTGGTCTTTAATTAACATTTCTAATAATGTTAAAATCACTGACGTTAAACGCACTGGTCTGTAATTCTCTTATTTATTTATCGAACCCTTTTTAAATAATGGTATGATGCTTATTTCCATTCAAAAGGAACAACTTTTAATGATAAGTTGAACATTATTGCAAGTGGTATTCTGATTTGTTCTACTGTTTCCATTAGTAGATTTGGAGGAATTCCACCCACTCCAGGTGATTTGTTATATTTTGTTGCCTTTATTTTCTTAGCAACCATTTCTGGAGTTACAATTAATGGTCCTAAATAGTCAGATTTAGCATCCTGAAATTTAGCATCTGGAACTAGCAATGAACTAATATTATGTCTGGTAAACACTGAACTGAAGTAACCATTTAGGTATTCCGCCATTAAACACCCCTGTGATATTATATTTCCAGCACTGTCTTCTAGAGGTCCGACCTTGTATACGTTTTGTTTACTCCTGACATATGCATAAACACTCTTTCAGAAAGCCTTTGACAAAGTGCCACATCAAGATTACTACTTAAATCAATTAATTAGTTAATCGAAGATGGCATAATTGAATGGATAGCACAATGGCTGACTGGCAGAAGACAACGCATTGTGGTAGATGTGGAGGTTTCAAACTGGAAATAAGTTTTGAGTGGGGTACTACAAGCATCAGTATAATGACCTTTATTATTTTTAATATATATA